>PVLC010003991.1:0-89999 GCA_004027655.1 Graphiurus murinus | reverse complement strand
GTTTCTTTGTAGCAAATGTGATTTCTGGAAGTGGTTTTGTGTGGCCATTTCCCTGTCTAATGGCTCAAATTTAGCTATCATGTTAGCCACTCTTGCTCAGAAAGCATTCCACAGCTTCTTTGTCTAGTTTTGTTGTCATTAGCCACAAGTGGCTATTGAAAATTTGAAATGTGGAGAAATCTTAGATGAGCAAAGAAGGTGAATTAACTGAAAGTCATGGGAGGGGGCATCCTAATGCATATGATGTACTCTCACAAACATATCAAAGTCAATCAGTAATCTGAACTTGAAAAGGAGGGAAGTCAAGGGAATGGGGCAGGAATTTGGGAAGGTTAAATGAGTAATGTGTGCATGTATGCCTACCAGCTTGTACGTAACAAAGATTTATGATTACAATGCACCAATTAAAAAAAAGGAAGAAAGAAAGAAAATTTAAAATGTGATGAGTGCAGCTAAGGATCAAAGTTTTAATTTTATTTAAGTTTAATTCATTTAGATTTAAAAACAGTATTTGATTCTATTACTAGAAAACCTTAAGTTATCAACTTTAAAAAGTTAAGTAACTTATTTAGCTTTAAGTTACTTAACTTTATTTTGTTATTATTATTATTATTATTATTATTATTATTATTATTATTATTATTATTATTTTGCAGTACCAGGGATTGAAACCAGGCATTCTACCTCCGAGTTACACCTACAGCCCTATTTTTTATTCTTTATTTTGAAACAGGGTCTCACTAAATTGCGGAGGGCCTCACAAAGTAGCTGAGACTGGCTGCAAACCTGTGATCCTCCTGTCTCAGCTTCCCAAGTACAGGGATTACAAACGTGCACCACCATGCCTGACTGTTACTTAACTTTAAGTAACTTTTTTCTTGATTATAGGAATCTTCTTTTTCTTAAAGTTTAACTTTACAGATTTATATGCAGTTGTAAGAAATAACACAGATACCCAATGTACTCTATACCCAGTTTCTCCAGTGCTACCCTCTTGCAAAACTATAGTATCAGCGGGGCGTGGTGGCACACGCTTGTAATCCCAGCATTCGGGAGGCTGAGTCCGGAGGATCTGGGTTCACAGCCAGTCTCAGCTACCTAGTGAGGCACTCCGCAACTTAGTGAGACTCAGTTTCAAAATAAAGAATAAAAAATAGGGCTGGGGGTATAGCTCGGAGGTAGAATGCCTCTGAGTTCAATCACCAGTACCACAAAAACAAAACAAAACAAAACAAAAAAAAAAACAAAACTATAGTATCATATCACAACTAGAATGTGTTAGTCAGCTTTCCATCACTATAACAAATACCCAAGGTGATCAGTTTACAAAGAGGAAAGGTTTATTTTGGCTCATGGTTTTGGAGGCTTCAGTCCATGATGAATTGGCTGCTTCAGGCTTGTGGTGGTATGGCACATCATGGTGGGGAGTGTGTGTCAGAGCAAAGCCTGTCACTTCATGTCTGAGAAGCAAAAGAGGGGAAGAGGAAGAGGAAGAGACCAATATCCTACATTTTTCTTCAAGGGCATGCTACCAATCACCTGAAGACCTCCCATTGGGCCCTACCTCTTAAAGTTTGCACTAAGTTCCAATAGTTCCCAGATAGGTGCTAAAGTACACAAAGACCTAGGGAGAACATTCCAGAGCCAAACTACAAGTAGAAGAAACTGACCTTATATGGTTAGTTGTAGAACCTTGCCATCAACACAAAAATTCCCTCTGTGCCCTTTTATGGCACACCCACATTCCCCACCCCTGAACCCTGGCAACTACTAATCTTTTCTGTCTTTCATTTCCTTAATTTCGTCACTTTGAGAGTGCTATATAAATGAGACCTTATGAGAAGTATATTCTTTAGTCTGGTTTCCCTCATCTAATGCTCTTGAGATCTATCCATGTCGCTGCATGCCTAGGTGGTTTGTACCTTTGATTGCTGAGTAATATTCCATGGTATGGCTGTGCTGTAATGTATTAATCAGGCGCCTGTTGAAGGACTTCTCTGGTTTTTCTGATTTGGGGCTATGATAGATTAGACTACAGCAGTCATTTGTGAACATATTTATGTGAACTAACTCTTTCTTTATTTGGGGTAAATGTCCAAGAGTGCAACTGCTGCATTGCATGGCAGTTGCCAGTTAAGTTTTATAAGAAACTGCTAAACTGCCTTCACAGTGACTGTACCATTTTTTATCCTCACCAGTAATGTATGAATGAGCCAGAATTTCTGCATCTTTTCCATTATTTAGCATGGTTACTATTTTTTTAAAGTCCATTCTGATAGGTATATAGTGCGAATCTACTTTTTCAACAATCAATTTTATAAAAACCCACATAGAAATCAAGTACTTATAATGAAAATTTAACTTCTAAAATGAGAAATGGTATAAGTGTAAAATATACTCTGGGTTTTGAAAATAATACAAAACAAACTCAGTATTTAAGATACAACATATTGTAATGATTTTTTTTCAATGAATGTGTTGAATTTACTTTTTTTTTGTATGTGTATGTGTGTGTGCATGTGTGTTCTGGGGGATTGAACCTGGGGTGTTCACCTTTGAGCTACACCCTTAGCCGCTATTTTATAACAGGTTCTCACTAAGTTGCTGAGAGTCTCCTTAAGTTGCTGAGGTTGAACCTGGGATTACAAAAGTGTATCACCATGCCTAGCTCCTTTTACTTTTTTTGATGTGATGTCTAGAAAATGTAAAATTGCATGGTGGGTCTCTCCATCTTTCTAGTAGGCAGTGCTAGTCTGGAATGTAGTGATCAGAGACTGGCTAAGCCTCTGGCTTGAGGGCCTTATTTTATTAAGTGCTGGAGTTGACATATATATTTGGTAAAAGGCCAGCCAGAAACTATTTTAGACTTTGTGAACCATAAAACCTCTGTTGCAATTACTGGACTCTGCCATTGTAGCACAAAACCAACTATAGTTAATACCATGGTGAAATGAATACACACACCTCTGTTCCAGTAAACTTATTTACAATAATAGGCAGTGAGCCAAATGCCCAGAATGTTACAGTACCTGGAATAAATAAGGAATATAAACAAACACAAGAAGTGCAGTTGACTCTCTCAGATTGGCTTTATCAGATATACTTCAATTAATAAACAGTAACACATCATAAATATCTTAACAGAAGGAATATAATAGGGGATTGTTTACATAGAAGAGGGAAACACTGAGATGCTAAACAGGGGATGAAAAGCATTCCTAAAATGAGCAACCATGGGAAGCAGCTACCATTGCTAGGCTTGCAGATCAATGAAAGGGAGCAGGGATGTCCTGGGAGTTCATTTGTTGGGAAACAGTGCCATGCTGGGGCTACTGGTCAGGATTTGGGACAACAGAAGGAATGATGATCCAGTGGGACCAGACACTGGGGTACTTCTAGTGGCTGACAGGGCCTTGCAGTGGATGGACCTATATTTTGGAGGGAATCTAGGAACTGTAATTCCCTGCAACTCAAGGCAAGGTCTGAGAAGCATGGGGATAGGATCTGAGAGCAATGTCTTTTTAGTCAACAGATTAAACCAAAATTAAGGAGGGAAGGAAGGGACTTTGAACTATCCTGGTGGCCAAGAACAGAAGCATTTTGTGCAGCAGACCTTTCTTTTTGTGGATTCTTTTTCAGTAGTTTTACCATTTAGTCCCTCAGGGAAAATAGTCAAGAAAGAATAAGATAAAAGCCCTGTGGTCGGGCATCCTCAGATAGAGTTATCAGTCCTGTCAGTAAATCATCTGAGAGCATGTAGGAGGCGATGGCAGTGATGGAATGGTAGCTGGCAGTTTGTACTTGGAGGAAGGGTGACATTTTTTCCTCTGGGTATGAGCCACCCATCTAATATGAGATTTGGAAATAAGAATACAGGGTTTCACTTCAAATCCAACTAATGGTGAAGATGTTTTTATTCTCCCAAGTTTTATTCCTTTTCCTTTACTCTCTGATATTATTTTTTGAAATAAAAATCTGTTGCTGAATTTTTCCCCCCATAATCTATTGGCACATTGCAGTTATACAACATAGTGAGGTTCCATGTGTTAAAAATGTACATGCACAGGGATCTTTGTATATTTCCCTCCACATCCCACCCCACTCCCCCTTCCTCCCTCCCACATGAGTCAGTGAGATGAGTAATAATACATTCACATATTACTTATTACTTGAGTATTATTTGACCTGTTTCCTCCCCTAGCCTTCCCTCTATTCCTCTCAAATTCTCACATCTAACTTTAACTACTCTACCAATCTATCTTTGCATTATTTAAAGTAACCTTTCTTTCCTATTTTTCTCTAGCTTCCACAAATGAGAGAAAACATACCACTCTTGATTTTTGTTGTTATTATTTCAAAAACTTTGTTTAGCATATTTTTTGGGGGAGAGGGGGCACTGGTAGTTGAACCCAGTGGCATTCTACCTCTGAACTACACCCCCAGACCTTTTAATTTTTTTATTTTGAAACAGGATCTCACTAAGTTTCTGAGGCTGGCCTTCAACCTGTGATCTTCCTATGTCAGCTTCCCAAGTATTGGGCTTACTAGTATGTACCACTGCATCTGGCTTGATTAGCATTTTATACACATCTTATCTGCAAAAATGTATTTTTACAATAATTTCCCTTTAAGATTCTGAAAATAAAACATACCATTTGTCCAATATCAATCACATAATAACTAGGAAATATCTGTTTATTAGTCACATTGAGACTGACTAATTTTACTTACAATAACATTCTCCAGTTTCATCCATTTTCCTGCAAATGACATAATTTTGTTCTTTATGGCTGAGTTAAATTCCATTGTGTATATATACCACGTTTTCTTTATTCATGTGTTGACAGACACTTACATTGGCTTCCATAATTTGGCTATTGTGAATTGTGCTGCTATAAAGATAGAGATGCATGTATCACTATAATATTCTGACTTTAGTTTCTTAGGAAAGATATCCAGGTGTGGTATAGTTGAGTCATATATTTTAATTCCCAGCTTTTTAAAAAGCCTCCAAACTGATTTCCATAGTGGTCACACTAATGTACAACAGTGTAAAAGAGTTCCTTTTTCCTCACATCCTTGCCAGCATTTGTTATTGTTTGCATTCCTGATAATTGCCTTTCTATCTGTTATTAAAATCTAAGAACTGGATTGGAAGGTGTTGAGAAAAAGGCCAGTTATCCATGTTCTTTCTCTTTGAAATGATTTTCATCTACTGAAAATTCCCCTTTTGCATCCTCATTGCATCCTGTGTAGACATTTTCCAGACTTCTTTAACATTCACATATTACTGTTTGTTTTAAGAAGCTCTTAGCAGGATGCAGTGGCACATGCCTATAATCTCTGTATTTGGGAGGCCAAAGTGGGAAGATCATAGGTTCAAGATAAGCAGGCAGTAATTTAGTGACACCCTGTTTCAAAATAAAATGTAGCTCAGAGATAGAGCACCCTTGGATTCAATCCCTAGTATTGCCCCCCCCCACGCACACATATAAGTAAACTCTTCCCCCTTTCTTATTTTGGAGATTTCAGGCCAATTGCTTTGAGCCTATTGCAGCGCAGTACATCTTGACAGGAAGCAAAAGAAAAGAGAGTGCTGATGACATAGAAGCTCCCAAATCTCCTTCTAGGACACACCCACAATGTCTGAGGAGCTCCCTCTAAGGCCTAACTCTTTAAGTTTCTGCCACCTCCCAATATTGCCACCCAGGGAACATGCCTTTAACACATGGGTCTCTGGGGGCATTCTAGATACAAACCATAGGATTTGGAGTTCTGTGTAGGGGTCTTCTAGAACTCAGGATTTTTTGCCTCACCCTGTCCTCAGGAGAATGTGGAAGGTGTAACTGATTAGCCATAAATTTGAGATTAGATTCTGTGTCCCTACTACTCAGGTTCTTCCATGTTAGTTTCTCAGGAAGCTCTTGCTTGGATATGCTCTACCTCACTGTAGGGAAGTGTGCTTCTGTTCACAGCTGCTTGAGGCAGGGTGGGAAGTGGGGCTTAGTATTAGCAAGGCTAGTAAGCTTAAGGTGTAAGTTTACATGATCTGATCACCTATTATTTAAATGATATTTACATCTCCCTACAGACTGTTTTCTCAATTTGTTCCTTAGTTGATTAGAAATTTAGGTGTAGGGTAGTGTGACATAATTATTGTGTCACTCAAAACCTCCCCAAATTAGCACCCTCTTCCATTACAATAGAGGTACCAACATATTGGCATTCCTATATTAAAAATTAATATTTAATACACTTCCTATGTAGATAATCTTACTAAGGAATGTATGCATACACACACACACACACACACACACACACACACACACACTTCATATATTTCCCCACAAAGTCCACCTAGTATTTCTTCAGTTTTCCTCATCTCATCAAATCATACCTCCATCCACTCAGCTTTCAGGCCAAACATATAACTATCAGTGGTTTCTTTTTTTTCTGTCACCCACAATACCTAATCCATAAGCAAACCTTTTCAGCTCTAGCTTCAATATTTATCCTACTCTGACCACACACAGCCATCAACACCATTACCCTTGCAGGCAGGCCACCATTATCTCATTCTCAGAGTTCTGCATCGGCCTCCGGTCTGACTTCGGTCTTCCTCCTTGCCTGCCTAGTCCTTCATGCTGCAGCCCAGAGGAACAAATAGATCATTTGTGTCACTCTTCTGCTTAAAACCTTCTGGGAATTTTCTATGAGAGTTAAAAATCTCCTCACCAAGCCAGTTCGACTGAAATACCTGCTGGCTCTGCCTCTCTCCCTTTTCTCCCCCTGCCTTCACACAGGGCTTTTGCTCATCCTTAAAAGCATAGAGTCCATTTGTACTTTAAGAATTATATAAATGCCACAATTTTTGCCTCAAATGCATGTCCTACATTTTTATTAGACTCCTTTCTAAAATGTAAGCTATCCTGGGAGAGGCCTTCTCTAATATTCCTATCTCATTGAATCATCCCAGCTCGGTGACAAATAGCTCAACCCATCACCTTATTTTATTTTCTTCTTGTTTTATTCTTTGGGATCTTATGTTTACATGTGACTTATTTAGCATAGACTAAGTGGTGGTAACAAATAGATCCCCAAATTGTATACTAATTCCACTTTATCACTTCACTCAGTGCCCATGTTCAAGGTCATTGTTGGTTGGCAGACAACTCCCCTCCATGTGAGAATTCGACCTTCCAGATACCTTTCATCTGTGGCTCTAATGTTCACCTAGAGGAAGGAAATGAGTGTGGGAAGCATGTTCACTTCTTAAAATCTTTACTCAGTACTAGTGTCTATCACTTCTGCTAAGATTCTTTTGGTGATAACTTCATTTACTTGAAAAGATGTGGGGTACTGGAGCATAGAGCTTCTAACTGGCCAGTTGCAAACCACCACTAACACACTAGGAAGGAGAAAAGCAGATTTAAAAAATATATATATTAGTTTTCTCTGTTGCATCTGTTCTGCATATAAATTGCTGTACATAACCTTTTTCTCATGTAAAAATTTACTTCCTCCCTAAGCAAGACAACTAGAAGTCCCATTCAGATCCTGCTTCCATCTTAAAGTTCAGAACCATTGAGTAGAGCATGGTTCATTTCATTGTCTGCGCCCTACCACATCCTAATGCAGAACAGCAGAAGAGGGACGACATGCAAGAGCGTTCTTGTTCAGCAAAGACAAGATGGAAAAGCACATGGCAGTCTGCAGTCCAAGACCCTGATGAAGCCTTCAGGGCAAGGGCTGTGAAGATTGCTTTCCACTGAAAGAAATTCTTGATTAGAGCCCAGATCACATTTGGGAAGAGCTCATCTCCATCATTCCCTACAGTTCTCTGCCTTGCCCTCTAAGAAGTGCTCTTGAAGTTGAAGTGAGCTTTGGGAGCCCCTTTTCCATAGGGGATGTACAATTTTTGCAACTTGCTTCTTATGAAACTTTGAGAGATTAAGGATTATTTTAAGGATTTGTGAATCCAAGACTTTTTCAAAGACTAAGGAGCTTCTTTAATGATACATTTCCCTCAAAGTTTATTAATCTTTTGATTTATTTGCTTCTCCTCAATGGCATATGTCTGTATCTTCTCTCTAGTGCCTCCTTCAATGTATTACATGTATATATACACGTGTGTGTGTGTGTGGTACAGGGGATTGAACCCAGAGAAGTTCTACCTCTGAGTTATACGTCAGCCCTATTTTATTTTTTCTTTTTGAAACAGTGTCTCATTAAGTTGCTGAGGGCCTTGCTAAATTGCTGAGGCTAGTTTGGGTCCTGTGATCCTCCTGTCCTAGCCTCCCAAGTACTGGGATTATAGAGGTGCACTACCACTACTGGCTTTAATCTTGATTTTTAATAAGCACTTGTTCCTACTTTTCAGTCTCACTTTCTGATATTTAGGGTCCTTGACCATTTGTTTTCTTCATCTTGGCAGATTCTGTTTCCAAAGCAGTTATCTTTCAACTGATTGTATCAGTTTCTTCTAGTGCCCTGGAAGAAGCAGTAAGTAT
The DNA here is from genome assembly GCA_004027655.1 of Graphiurus murinus. Classification (NCBI taxonomy): domain Eukaryota; kingdom Metazoa; phylum Chordata; class Mammalia; order Rodentia; family Gliridae; genus Graphiurus; species Graphiurus murinus. The sequence continues at coordinate 81,489 of PVLC010003991.1, read as the reverse complement.
AAGCTCCCTGTATAATAGGTTCAGTATCTATTTGGTCAGTTTCTCAGTTATTGTAGGCAATAGTGTTCTCAAGAAGGGCAACACCATAGTTATGTGATCCTGAATGGTTTCCTAGAAAAGAACTCTAAGGTCAATCTGAGAAATAACTGGGAGTAGTTATAGGTCAGGAGCTTTGGCTCTTTCTGTTGACTTATAGTTAATTTTTTACATATTTATTAAACTATATTAGAAAATGTATGACTATATATACATGTTCCATATCCTATTGACTAAAGAAAATCACTCTTAATATTCTAATTTATTTCATGTCTGTGGTTCTCTGTAAATTTTATATAATTGACATAGTATGAAATATTTTATTCTGTCCTTTAAAATACTATTATAAGCATTGTCTTTGTAATCATTGTTTTAAGGATAAAATATATTCCATCTTAAAGATAAATCCACCCTTCCCTCATTGGTGTAGATTTTAATTATTTCCATTCTTCCATTTAAAAAATTACTGGGAAAGTAGTATTCTATTTTAAATTCGTTCAAAGATTTGCAGGCATACTTATAGCAACATCTATACCCTCATGATGGCCTAAACATTAAAATTAATAATTAATTTTCTGTGGTCATAAAACTGCTGAAGTACAATCTCCTGAAATATAATCTCCTGATTCTTTATCCTAGATTCAGTGTCTCGTGGAACCTCAGTGTTATGTGAACTAAGCAGTCCTTCAGAATGCTGATCAGTATTGACACATTGACTGTGGGAGTTCTCAGAACCCTTCATGTGCTAATGTGCACCTCTAATCTAAAAGACAGATGGTGCATCATCCAGTCATGATTCCCAAAGTTATTCAATTGTGGTACCATATTATATACATAGCATCTGAGTGGACCAGTAGTGTTCCACAGAGCACAGCTTTGGGAATACATAATGACCTATTATAGCTCTGAGGAAGCTGATGGTGGTTGAGAGTGTAACAGCTATTGAGTGATTGCAGTAGAGGAAGATTGCCTTCATTTACCTTATATTGATTATATTTTTCTGCTTCATATAAAACTGCACTACACTCCAGGGGTACATGTTAGCAGATAAGAAGCAACTTCTGCCTTGAAGGATTTCTAGTATATTGAGTGTGTGTGTGTGTGTGTGTGTGTGTGTGTGTGTGTGTGTGTGTGCACATGTGTATATGTATATAGAGAGGGTGGGTGGTATAAATGCAAATACAAACATTGTCTATATTGTATACATACCATAATAATGCTCTTGTTGGAGATGGGTATACAAGATGCTAAGAGAAAAGAGATCTGACAGCTCACTGAAGGACTTAGGAGACCGTATTTTTACATACAAAAGGTGTAAAAGCCATTATTTTGAGCTCTTCCTTTTCAGGGATATACAATATTAGATCAGGTTTAACCAGAGTAGTCTGACATTGATCAAAAGAGCATAGCCTACTAAGTAAGAGGTTGGCCTGTGAGACAGAAAGTTGTGAGTGTTAATCAGAGCTCTACAATTCAGGATATGTGTGACCTTCAATAGATACTTTAGCCTTGCTGCATCCTGGCTGCCTGTGAGGGGATGAACTGTGTGTGGTACAATTTAGTGATAATTTATTTCTTTTTTTTTTTATGGTACTAGGGATTGAACCTAGAGACGTTCTACTTTCAAGCTACACTCCCAGCTCTATTTTATTTCTTATTTGGAAACAGGGTCTCACTAGGTTGATGAAAGTCTCACTACTTGCTGAGGCTGTCCTCAAACCTATGATCCTCCTATCTCAGCCTCCCAAGTACTGGGATTACAAGCATGTGCCATCACACCTGGCTTGTGATACTGTATTTCAAACACCAATACTCAATAAACACTTGATAGAGTTCTTGTCACTCTTATTATTATATTTAATAATTCATATCTATGCCCCTAGAACCTGCATAACATGAAAAATAGAGTGAAATTTACAGTAGCAAAATATATAGACATGTTATGAGTTCTATACTGAGGATGGCCTCTTGTTTCCAAAGGGGCTCTTGTATTTTGTCACACTTTGCTTAGAAACAGTATGACAGATATGAAATTGGACTCTAATCTCTGTGAGGGCAATGACCTGTAAGTTGTGTTAACTGGCACATACTTGTGACTAGTACAGTACCTCACTCATAGTAGGAGCTTACTCAATAGATTCACAAAGGAACATAATATAGTTATTTGTTAAATTTATTTGCTTTAAAATTATTATGGGAGAAGAACTATCTCTGGAAGAAGATTGAAGGAGTTCCTAGAAAGAAGGGGAAACTTCACTCAGGACCAGCGGTGTCCTGGACATATATGATGGAAAATAATTTAAGCACATGCCAGTAGAGGCACAGAGATTTATTTGGGAAAGCAGGGAAGTCACACTCAAGAGAAACTGTGGACATCTCCAGAGTAAGAGATGCCTTGCTATGAAACAACAAATACTTATTTGAGGGAGAATTCAGGAGGTCATGGAGGAGAGGGGAGAGGAAGAGAGAGAGGAGCTTTGGGGTAAAGCAAAGAGCTCACATTCAAGGGAGGATGCAGCCATCTCAAGAGTGCCAGAGGCAAGCCTTTGGGGGAGTTCATGGTTCTTTCAAAGCAAGCTCAGTTAAGGGTGGAGTTGGGATGGTACATGAGAGTGACACCTGTCTCATGATCACAAGGTAGTTTATGGTGCTTTGGGTTACCTTATAGACTACATATGGTCTCCATTGTGTCATTAATAAATAACACTGGAAAGTTCCCTATTACACATTTCTCAACATATCATTCCTCTCTTATTTAAACTATTTATTGGGAGATTTAATTAGCAGTGCACAAGGTAATTATCATAGGTGAGTGAGTTTTTATTTAACCTTAAGATTTACAGATTTTCTAGAACATGGGAGTGGTGGACTTGGGAGAGAGAATGACTTAGAGAGTGATAGGCCTGGGGATGTATATGGAATTTATGAATGACAATTTTATTTCATTTCCCTTTCTAACCATTTTTTTTAAAAGAAATTCTTCTACCTTAAAATGACCTAGGCCATCACATCACTTTCCCTTACCCATCTCTCACATCATTGGCTGACTATTGCATCTTTTTCAGTGAGCTTGGATATGGTCTAAAAAGTCATCTTAACATAGTCCGCTGACTGCTAATAGGTGACAGATGGAACATGAAGTCAAAAGAATGTTTTGGTTGACATTTGTCTTCAGATCTCTTGTCTGATTGGAAGATCTGACTTGGGCTTGCTGGTTTCTCTAAACAGTTCATTTGTTCAAGGACAGAAACTCTACCCCGTCTTGGTCATCTCTGCATATACTTGCACCTAATATCATATCAGGCACATTTAAATGGTATTCAGGAAGCGTTCTTTGGGTCTATGGTTCCCAGCTGGTAACTCAATGCATGATATTCTGTGTCTATCCAAGCTCTTCCCCCAAGAAAGAAAAGGTATCTCCAGAAGATGATTTCCAACACTGCAGAACAGCCTCTTGACTACCTTAGAATGCCTTAGGACACCTATTAAAAAGAACCTCTCACACAATTTAATGCAAAAGTTCTTGTAGACAGGCCCTGGTTGGCCTCAGATACTGCTAATAATAGACCCAAAGTGTTCCTTATATCATATAATCACTATGTTTCTGTAAAATTGCTTGAAAGGTAGATTTCAGTAATTGGATTATAGCTTCAATGTATATTACTGCCATTGAATAGATCATTTGCAATGCATAAAATATTATGTAATATGGCTAGCACACTCTAATTTGTTATTTTCAGAATTCTGATCTTCATGGTCAGCAAAATTAGGTGTCAACTTTGGGAATGCACCACATGGGATACCTGGGGTTTTCATAGGTCTTGGATTTTTTTTTTTCTTTTAATGGCCACTTAGATGCAGATTTCTCCAAAATATCTTCCTGCTTTTCTGCCTTATTGAACAAAAGATATTGTGCAGGACTTCATTTTTTCCAATGATCCCAGTTCATTGCTTTGTGAAATAGCTCATCTTTGCTACAATTCAATTACATATATAAGTTAGTACATGTTAACAAATGCTCCAAAAGTTAGTGGCTTAAAACAATAAAATGTTATCACTGTACATGTGTTTACATGTCAATGAGGTGGTTCTGATTATCTGCTCTGGACCCAACTACCTGGTCTGCACACGTTCTCTTATCTCCAGCCAGATAAAAGGTCTTCTAGAAGCCTGCCCGCTGACCTAAGAAGGTTGTAACCAATGTGATTCATCTCCACTCCATGCAGTCTCTCATCCTCCAGCTGGCTGTTCTATGCTCATTCACATGGCCCTAGCAAGTGAGGGGAAGTGACTAGGTCTCTTGAGGCCTCTTCTCAGAGCTTAAGTCAATTCCACTGCATTCTTTTGCCCAGAGTAAGTCAGCAGGTCAGATAAGTTTCAAGAATGGAGACATGGGCTTTACATCTTGGTGCAGTTGTTACAAAGTTCTCTTGCACAGGGTGTAGTACAGGGAGGGCTGAACATTTGATGCTCTTTCTTGTAAATGACAACCACATCAAGGAGGAACCAGCTCCAGTATGCTCAACTCCTGATGCTAATTGGTCTCAGACTACTGTGAACTTTGGACTCTATTGTTTGTCTTTTCTGGAGATATGTGTATCTCCTTTCTCATCATTAAGCTGTTGATGTGTCTGCCTCTAACATTCATTTAACCATAACTCTCTCTTTTCTCATTTTACTTTGACTAATTTCCTTAGAAACCAATTGACCAACATCTGTTAGGGATTTGTTTAAAGTAAGTTCTTGGCATGAGGAGCTCTTGTATTTGTGATGCATATTTTGTTTCTTTGGAGCTTAATCTTTTGCCACTAGCAGATATTCTAGAAAGATGTGTTTTCAGATGTCTAAGGTGATGTTCTAGATAAGAAGAATATCACAGTGTCATTTTCTTCCCCATAAATTAATCTTACACTTAGCACAGTGATTTCCAAGAGAGAGTACAGGCATGGTGCTCCTGGAGGTTTTTTTTTTTTTTTGTACCATTATATCTCTAGGTTCCAGCACTTCGTGTAGGTCTCATAATAGAAAGAAGGAGTGAATAAATGCATTGGTGATTTGTTGTAACTCTAAACCTAGGTGGACTCATGAAAATCCCCAGTGCTTGCTGTGCTCTAAAAAAGGGTAGTGTAGGTAATACTTCTTTGCCTCTGAGGAGTATTATGAGGATTAACTAATGCCAGGAAAGGGCTTTGATATGCCTCAATGAAGGGTGTCTCATAACTGTAATGTTTTATTGTTATAACACCATAAAATGCTTTTTGGGACATATAGCTTACATATTTTCCATAAAATTAATCCATAAATCATGTACAAAATGTATCAAATCCAAAAGCAATAGCTTTGACCTTAGAATTGCTGCAGCAGTGGTTTGATGATATACTGCCTACTACATCAGTAGTACTCCAAAGAACATAAAGCATGCTTCCATATATTCAAAATGTGCAAACACTTAAAACAAACGACTAGGTGCTCTGAGAAAGTAGATTAAATGATTCAGTTTTTCACAGGTAGTATAAGTATTTTAAGACATTATCATGAATACTACAATTTTTAGTTATTTTCACTAATTTGCATGAAATAGTTACTGTGCACATTCAAATGTTCCATAGAACTACTTTCCAGTTTTTTCTTTGAAAGATGATCTTTGTTTCTCCATGTTCTTTGTTTAATAGCCATATAGAAACGGCCACAGAACTTTTAATGAAATGTCAGTATACATAATCTTTCTGTTGAATCTTTGTTTTATGTCATCAATGTGGCAAATATACCACTTGCACTTTTTTCCCAGAGAAACATTCATTTCTCTTCTTCAGTTATATTATCAAAGTTATGAGTAAATATCTGTGAATGAAAGAAATATATTATCACCAACAATGTTGCCAAAGAGGAGTTATTTTTGTGAGTATACTTGAAAGAACTATTATGACATTCTAAATATGGTTTTCAGAAACATAAATAGACATACCTGTCACAAGTAGGATATGTGTGTGTGTGTGTGTGTGTGTGTGTGTGTGTGTGTATGTGTGTATGTTATTGCAGGTTGAACTCAAGGGAGTTCTACTTTTTAGCTATACCCCCAACCCTATTTTATTTTGAAACAGGGACTCACTAAGTTATTAGGGGTCTCTTAAGTTGCTAAGGCTAGCCTGGAACCTGTAATCCTTCTGTATCAGCCTCCCAAGTACTGGGATTACAGGTGTGCACCACCATGCCCAGCACAAGTAGACTTTTGCTTATACAGTGTTTTCAAATACCTCCAATGCTGTGTATTCTGGTAGGAGAATGTTATTCTACAAGTATTAAATCAGAATGATGTGTGCATTCATTTCCCAGAGGGACTTAGCCAAGTTGGAGAATATTACTGAAAGGGTATCTCCATCACAGGTGCAAGGTAACCTTTAAATATTTGCATAGCCTACTAACAGGCAACAGGCTTACAGGGATGGTTACTCATCCCTACAGAATGCTTAGTCTGTCCACAGCTGGGATTTAACTTTCTCTCTATGCCTATCTGTCCTTTTATTGAGAAGGTCAATACCACTTGCTATAAAATCCTTTAACTACTCCCCTTCAAGATTCCTTACATATTCCCATTCTCCCTTCCTTCTATGAGAAGAAAGTAAAGTATAGCTATAATACTCTACTGTCCATGAAACATTGAGTTTCCTGATTAATTTTTCTAACTCAGTTTTTCTACATTGGTTGCTATGACTACTTCATAATTCTTTGTATTAACATTATTTTTGCCCAAGTCTTCTTTTCCTAGGAGATTCTGATCAATCTCCCAGGAATATCTATTTCTGGCCTTTCTGATATAAATATGATATCTATATTTTCTACATAGCAGTTACTTAATGCCAAATTGAAATAAGGTTATGTATGTAAGTGCTATAAATAATACTGCACAGATACTTATAGTCCTTAATATCAAGTTGAATATTTTACATAGTGGGTACCAATCAAACTCTGAATATTTTATCCTGATATAAATATAAATGGACACTAGACTCATACCTAAACTAATGAAGAGCCATATGAAACTGTTTTTTTTAGCTGAATATACATATATATTTCTCATTTTCACACCTCTATGCCTAAGAGAAGGTCTTATTTTTCTTTACGAATGGGTCTTGACCTAAGTGAGAAATCAGGTTTTTTTCCTCTCTCTCTTTGTCTCTTAGGATGATAATGTGGGTTTATCTTGTTCCAGCATTTCTTACACTAAATAGTTGTATCTTAAAATTCTTTTTTCTCACATTTCTAGTGTGTAACAAGGTGGTATAAACAATATAGTTTATATTAGCTGCTTGTTTTTAGAAGATATGGAAAAAGGGCATTTGGAGGACATTAAAAACAACTTTAGGGGCATTAAGGAGTCAAGGAAGATGGAAAATGTAATCAGTGTTGACCATATCATCTATAAGAAGGATAATCCCAAATGTTTTTACTTATGCAATAAGATTTTCATCTTAGCACTTTAGAAAAATAAAAATGTTTTGTTGTTCTCTGCCTTCAAATAGTCATTCAGATGATCATTATTATTTACTTTGTAAAATTTCAGATAGAACTGTAACCTACAGTTTTTCTTTTCACTTGCATTTGGGACCCAAATTGGATGCGTAATTATGGTTTTGCCATTTAAAAGGAATATATACCTAAAAATTTCTTTTCACAAGAATGTTTCATGCTTTTTATGCTTTAGGCAAAAAATTGAAAGATTTGGTATTTGTGTGAGTGTGTGTGTGTGTGTGTGTGTGTGTGTGTGTGTATGTATGTGTATGTATGTATGTGCGTATGTGCAGTATGTAATAATGCACTGGGTATTGATCATCTACCTCTAAGCCATACCTCCAGCCCTATTTTTTTTTGAAACAAGATCTCACTAACTGCTGAGGGTCCCACTAAATTGATGAGACTGGCCTCAAACCTGCAATCCTCCTGTCTGAGCTTCCCAAGAACTGGAATTTCAGGCATGTGCTACCACATCCTGCTCTCTATAATATTTGTATGCATCTTATTAAAACCTCTTCATTCAAAATCACTACAGAGAAGTGATTGAAACATGACCATTCATTATGACTACCTGATGAAAATGCTCATTTTGTTTGTGCTGGTTTCTCCCCCTTATAGGAAACCCACACTGCTCATAACTTTGATTCCTTTTCCTACAAAAGAGCTGCCACTGCCCCTGGCCACTAGCAAGCATCATTGTTGGGTCCCTCCCAAAACTTCTGGAGCAGAGGGAGCAGTTGGGTTGCATTTAGTTTTATTAACCTTGTTGGGAATTTGGATTCATTTTCAAGTGTGTTTCTGTGGGGAAGGAGAGTGTAATCATCTTAAGCCTTGGACAGGCAGGGCACATTTAATGGAGAGGAAAACATCCTATTCCCCTTGGAGATGGCCCTGCAGAAAAGGGTTGAGGATTCAGGGCTGAACTGCACAACTGTAGTTTGTACCTCTCAGCCCTGCTCTGTACAACAAGCTGCAGGGGAGAACTGGCTGTTAACACCGCTGTGAAGTTGACAAAATCTATTTGCTCTTCCTAAGGATATAAAGGTTTTCACTATAACCTCATTCAGTTATGTGCCCAAGGTCACACAGCTGGAAAGTGGATGTGTCACAGGTCAGAGCCAGGCTGTTTGATTCTAGGTTTAGAGGTTATTTCTAGAAAAGGGGATAAGGTAGGTAAAGTAAATTTTATTTAAATAACAATAAAACATGGGGAAAGGGATGGTTCTAAAAATGTATTTGAAGGTTAATAAAAATAGGAGATGTGTCAAAAGTTTTCAGGGCCCCTCTCCTGCATGGGTGCTTTGTTGCTTTTCCCTGTTTCTATTAAATTCTAAGTTCTGAGGGAAAAAATGGAGTGTGGGTGATGCACACAATTAAACATTACTTTGGACAGCCAGAAGTTAACTGCCAAATAGATATCAGTGGCACTCCGTATTCATTTTTAAAGGATGCATTGTAAAGATGTGGAACACAGGAATGGAGTTAAAACTCTCAGCTCTCTGTCCTGAATCTCCCCCTTATTACTGCTGGGATTCTAGATGGATGATATGCCTTCTTTGTAGTATGGAAAAGTCATCCACCTCCCAGGATTTTTGTGAGGATTTTGTGATGTGCTGCAGATCAGTGATCCTCAACTGAGGATTTTTTTCCCTTGGGGGAATCTGGCAACATCTGGGGACATCTTTAAACTTATTATTTAAAAAATGCAATAGGCCAGATTGTATCTATTTATTGTGTGCAATATGATATTTTGAAGTGGGAGATTTTTGATTGTCATGAATGGGGAAAGGGTGTAGTGCTACTGCCTTTCAATGGGTTGAGGTCAAGAGTGCTACTGAGTATCCTAAGATGCATAGGACAGGTCTTCACAACAAGGAGTTACCTGGTGCCAATGTGAAAAGGGCCTAACTTGAAAAAATTTGGAGCCAGGCGTGGTGGTGCATGCTTGTAAGTTTATAATTCCAGTACTTGGGAGGCTGAGACAGGAGGATTTGTTTGATTCTAGGTTTAGAGGTTATTTCTAGAGAAGGGGATAAGGTAGGTAAAGTAATTTTTATTTAAATAACAATAAAACATAGGCAGAGGGATGGTTCTAAAAATGTATTTGAAGGTGAATAAAAATGGGAGATGTGTCAATAGTTTTCAGGGCCCCTCCCCTGCATGGGTGCTTTGTTGCTTTTCCCTGTTTCTATTAAATTCTAAGTTCTGAGGGAAAAAAAATGGAGTGTGGGTGATGCACACAATTAAACATTACTTTGGGCAGCCAGAAGTTAACTATAGAATGTCAAATAGATATCAGTGGCATATATATTTGGGTTCGCAGGCAGCCTCAGCTACTTAGTGAGGCTCTCTGAAACTTAGTGAGACCCTGTTTCAAAGTAAAGAATAGGAAATAGGGCTTAGGGTGTAGCTTGGAGATAGACTGCCCCTGGGTTCAATCCCAAGTAGTGCAAAAAAAAATTCTGTGCAGATCAAGTACCTGGTAACAGATCTATTACTTCTTTTAGGGCTCACAGAGTGCCAGTCATTGTGTCAAGAGTTTTCTATATGTCACTTTTGTCCTCCCAAACCTATAGTATAGGATGACAGAAGATCCAAGCAAAAAGTGTCTTACTTAAGATCAAAGTGCTGAATGCAAAAGCAAGATTTAGACTTCAGCCTACATGATTTCAAAGCACTTTATACAAATTTGCATTCTCCAGTTCAAAATATTTATTATCATTGACTCTTTAGATATTTAGAAGAACAGGTGAACTATGCATTTAAGGGTAGTTTATTTGAATTGTTTAATTACTTCATTGCAATTATACATTTTTGGTGAAGTTCAATATGATTAAAACAAATAATACACACGCTATCAAACCTCTTGAGCAGAGCCTGCCCACTGTAATGTGTTTCTGTCCATTTGCTGTGTTCACATAGTCAGGGCAGGTGTTGATTTTCTGGCTGTTGAGCCTCTGATCCTTTGCTATTGCCTGCTCAGGCCAGGCTTCAAGATCACAACAAAATGTTCACATCTGTTATTCTTCCTCTCCACAATAGAATGAAAGTTTTGCCAGCACTATGAGTGATGGTCTACTTCTATTTCTTATTGTAACAGTCACAGGAAAGAAGCAGGTCAAAGCAGACTCAGTCTATTTCACCCCAAAGGAGCTCTTCAGTAAGGGATGGACAATACTTCTAAACATGTACCAGTGGAAAGGCAGATGGGAGCTGCCAGAAAACCAGCTCCCCTAGACTGAATATGAAAGCTTACTTCATTCTCCTCTTCTTCTAGAGGAAGAGTTAACCTCTAGGTGAACTATTTATGAATATAAAATCTATGAATAAATATAAATCTAGTATGATTATTCAAAAGTTTGCCTTGCTTTCTTTCTGGGAACCAGTAGATTGTGCATCCGACCTATCCCGTGATTTATGTTGTCATTTGGGAAAAAATGTAGAGAGGCTCCTGCTGAGACTAGATCTGTCCTGAACACAGTAAAATAAACCTCAAGTAAACCTTAATGTAGATTAGGATGTGTGGGCTTCAACTGCCTTAACGTGGTGTAACCCTTGATCATGTGTTTCATCATCAGGATAGGACTTATGAGGTTCTTAGACTAATTCTATGAAGTCACAGAGGGAATAAAAACTTATAGAGTATTACAGTAAGTTGTTGTCCAGGGAGAAGAATGTTGTAGTCAACATTAAGTTTCCATGCCTAGACCATGAATTAAATATCTATTTTTAGAGAACAGGAGTATTGGAGAGTACAGTTCACTCTAAAATGACAATGAATGTAATCTTTTTTGGATGGTTTGGAAATATCTTTCTGTATTTAATCAGTTTTTGTGTGGTCTCTGTGAGGATAATGAGCTCAACTTTAAAAATATTGGATATCCATATTCTTGTGTAAGTATTCAGAAACACAGGGCATTAACTAAGGGGAGTAGTTATCCATTTGTGTAGAAGGAAAAGCAGAAAAAGGCCTCTGTGAGGGTGTGAGGGTGCTGCTGATAGGATTGGGAAGAAGATGCAAACAAGTAGTATGCTTGGTTATTGAGATAATGTGTATACTGGGGATGGTGACAGCTGTATTAAAATACTAAATTATATATATGTGGCATGGTGGCACACTTGGGAGGCTAAGACAAGAATCACAAGTTTGAGGGCAGCCTCAGCAAGTAGTGAGACTTTCATCATCCTAGCAAGACCCTGTTTCAAAGCAAAATATTAAATAGGGCTGGGAATATAGCTCAGAGGTAGAATGCCCCTGAGTTCTATCCCCAGTACCACACATACACACACACAAAATAAACATATATGTATACAAAATGTATTCATAATTATAAATCTAATATTATTTAGTATTATACATACATATACTTTATGTATAGCATATAATACATAAAGTATATCATACCTAAATACTTGTCTAACTATATGTAGTACAGTAAAAATATTGGTATTATATAAGATATTAATATAATATAAAATGTATAAGTCAATTCTATTTGCTAATTATCACAGAATATCATATTCATTTATTATTCCTGATGTGACATGCACTGTCAATAATACTGTGCTCTAAAGTTGGAATAGATGATTACATTGCTATAACTTGCTGATATGTGGCCAATAAAGTACATTTTGTCATATCCTGAAATAAAGCCCTAGCACAGCATAACCTATGTTTGAAGTGATATAGAAAATCTAAAATTAGCACCAAATGAGGCCTTTTTATTGGTTGGTCGATCAGAAGTGTATTCAGTGGTGGTTCTGAGTTTCTCTATGCCTTTCAACCTCAGGCCTTGTCACTCTTCCATGCACTTTGGTCTTGTGTCTCAGGGTTTTGGCAATTGCTTGGCTAACACCTAACAAACATACTGACCTTCACAGTGTGCTTTACATCCATCCTTTTTTGTGGACATATGGCAAATCACAGAAGTTTTCTCAAATGTTCATTGCTTTGTGGTTTCCTATCTTGGGGATTCAAAATGTATATTAAAAACCCTGAGAAATCCTATAAAACACAAAACTTTGAATTTTGTTTAACTCCAAATTAATTTAATAACAGAGCCCCTCAGGGGAGACACTCATTCCACTGAAAGCATTTTGGAAAATCCTGAAGGATGATATTCTGTCTACAGTTGGAAGTGGATTCACTGATCACCAGGAAAGGGAAGGGATGGCACCTCCTTGTTTCCAGGAAGTTGTAAAACTCAGCATTTTCTTTTCAGTAGTCTGTGCACTAACATTATCAAGTGATAAATGCTACTTTATAATAATGATTATTTTCATTGTAAATGTAAAGTACCCCATAACTCAAATAACAGTTCTTCAATTCACTTTCTTTGGAAGTTGAATTCCCACAAAGAACTTTGGGAAATTCCAATTATGCAAGGGTTAAAAAGAGTTGACACAGGTGACAGACCACTGCTATGTGCTCCCCCAGCTTGTAAGGATTGACTTTCTCAGCGCTCTATTAAGCAAAAGCATGTATGTCCTATGGACCTCTCAGCCCTCAGGCTGTATTTATTATTATTTCTGATTCCCCTTCTTCATTATATATGGAAGTAATCATTGTAGTGGGTATCAATCTTAGCATTAAGAATTGGGTATATAAGAAATATTATTTTCTTTGTTTTTCTTTAACTCAGTTTGATTTTTTATTTTGAGCCTTTTCTACCATTGAGGCCCCTGAATTTGTCTCTGGGAGATCTACTTTTTTTCAGCTGTTAGTCTATAAGTGGATCCTTATTCCTGAGAGACTGGTGACTCTCTAGAACTTCTGGGCTGTGCTTGGTCCTTTATGGTACTTTTCTGTTCTGCTGAGCCTTAGATCCATTAGGTGCTCAGTGGCTGTGGCTTGCTCTGTTGGGTAGAGCAGTCCCTCCCTCTCTGGGGAAGCAAGGTACAGTGTGCCTCTTTTGCAGACAGCAGCATCTCTATTCTAATCCGTTTTGGTCTAGGCAGGAGAAGGAGCAGGAGGGAGTTTTGTTTTTGTTTTCAGCTTGGAAGTAGATGTCAGAAGAAGAAAATCCATCCCTCACAAGCACACAGTATAACCTACTTAATACTCTATGCTGCTGGTAACCCAAATTCAAAAGGCGTGGCTGTGTTCATCCCTGGCCTTATTGCACGACTCCTCTGAAAAATGGAGCATGGGCCTCTGATGACCTATGTAAAAGTGGAAAGAAGGAAAAGAGAAATACCAGAAGGAAGGACAATATTGTTTATATAAATAATCCAGAAATATCTTCCTAACAACTTCTCTGTAGTATAAATGTTTATATTTCTAGCCAGGCATGGTGGCACACACCTTTAATATCAGTATTTGGGAGGCTGAGACAGGAAGATGGCAGGTGCACCAGCCTCAACACCTTAGTGAGATCCTGTTTCAAAGCAAAAAATAAAATAGGGCAGGGAGTATAGCTCAGGGGTAGAATACCCCTGGGTTCAATTCCTAGTACTACACATACACAAAATAAATAAATAAATACAAGAAAAAAATTTGTGTTTATTTAAACAAAATGTATCTCTTAATCTTCTTTCTCTCATTCTTGAGCCCCACATGAAGGTGAATTATGAATCTCTTACACAGACTCCACCCTTAAAAACAAACAAAACAAAACAAAAACAGAAACAAATAAAAACACTCAAAGCCATCTAGGGTGTGAGCATATTTCTTCAGAATCATTCAGGTTCTAGCCAGGAGCCTTATTCTGACAGCTTTGCTGCTGGGGGTTCCCTCATCTTCTAGGTCGTCTTCTCCAGGCAGAGGATCTTTCTACATTACAAGCTTAAAAGCACACCTTCCATGCTCTGCTTTTCCCTTCTTACACATTTTCCTGGACATATGTGAAAGGTAATCATGCAAACAGTCTCTACACAACACATTCACCCTCTTATCATTCCTTCTGTCAATTTCCCTTTAATAATATTCAGGGAACTTAAGGCATCTGGGAGTTCTTACTAAGATTAGTCCTAGTTGTAAGGCCACTTAAGGAAATGCATGATGTGATTGTTACAAACCATCTAGTATAATATTTGGTTTTTGCTCTTGTCATTATAAGGAATCTGTAACCATCTAAATAAAATCTCTCAACATTTATTTTGAAAATAGTAGGTTGGAGTATTAGGGTCTGATTTGTAATTTTCATTTATTTGCATCCTGTAAAAAAAAAACAAATTTCATCGTATTAAGTAAGATGGATAAGTAATTCCTGGATCATTCTGATTAGACCTTTGCCTAAATTGAAAGGTGTTTCTGTAGACTTGGGGGCCTTGGCACATTAATTAGCATGCTAGTCATGAGAAGACTGGGCACTTCATCACTGAATTCCATGGATTTTACAGAGATTGGCAAGAAGGGGTCTACAGAGTTGCAACAAGGAAAATGGGCATTGCACATGGATTTGTGAGAAAAAAAACAGTATTTGAAAATTCTATTGGAGCATCACTACTGGAAATTTCTTCCTGTAAGCATAAGCTGAGGAGACACAGAGAAAAGTCTGTTTTTTCTTTTTCTTCATTTTTGCAAAACTAGAATCCAATTGGCATTATCAGCTTCCAGTGGTGACATTACTCCTAACTGTATTCGGAAATGATTCTACTTCCTACACTGCTGTTTCTTGTAGCTTCAATGATGTACAGATCTGATTGACCACTCATCACATGTCAAGTGCTGGCCTAGGAGTGGTGAATGGGACCAACATGTTCGGCCATCATGGAGTTTAGGGTAAAGTGGTTGAGCCAAGTATTAAACAATGAATTGTACAATTAGATTAAAACTGCAAGAGGAAAGAGTACTTTGTAGTAGAATGAAGTATTTACAGAGCACAGGGAAGAGTTTTCTAAGAAGTAACTTAAAATCCAGAGGGTGAGTAGAAATGAACTTTATTGGAGTGTCTGGTGCAATGTGTATGATGTGGGTTAAGACAGTACATGCAGCTACACAGGTAGGGAGGGAGTCTTGCAGGTTACATGACCCCAAAGTGGCTACCATGATGGGCTAGCACTGAGTGGCCCAGGTGATCAGGATAAGAAGGGGATAAGATGGAGCCTGATCAGACAAGCACTTGTATGTCATGTTAAGAATTTTGTTTTGATTTATTCTGATAGAAATAGGAAGCTACTGATGAATATCTCACATGGGAATGATATCCAGATGGTACATGACACCTAAAATGACACAAATTTGAATTATCAAAAATATGGCTATGATAGAGAAAAATATTGATGGTAGGTATGGATTGGGAAGGAGCAATAGATCCTGCAAGTCTGAATGGTACTGAAGTCCTAGGCCAGAGGTCCTGTTCTGAGGGTCTGAATAAATCTGGTCCAGCCATTTGCCCCAAAAACCAAGTAGAAAAGGTGAAAAGCAGGAAAGGAACTTTAATCAGTGGAGCTATACCAAGAAGATAAGAGGACCAGTGCTTCCAGGCCTGTTTTCAGGGTACTCATGTCAGAGAAATCAGGTTTAATTAGAGAAAGAACTAGGGTGGGGGTAAGAGGCATGTGGACTTGAACAGTCTTGGTGGGAGTGTAATCTGGCTGATAGCTATCTCAAGTCTGGTTCTTAGGAGTCCTAGAGATGTTAGAGATGTCCTTGTCCTCATTGCCTGAGGCGAGGATCTGGTACCCATGAGATGACTGCTGCTGTTTAGGGTCACATCTCAGCTCCTGTCCTGGGGTAATCACTCTCACTTTCAGGGAGGTCTCATCATGGGGTAAGATGATATATCTGCAAGGCTCTGGTGTTCCTGGAACCCAAGGTTACTGCAGGTGTAGGTCAGGGAGATATCTAGGTGCCCCTCCAGGGGTCTGGAATAGGACATTGTAAAAGCTTTAAAAGTTGAATGTCCCTGAAAAACCTTGAAAATACCTTAGCCTTACTTTGGTGCCTTTAGGCTTGACAGGGGCTTAATGCCAGCTTTATGTGAATGCTGCTTAAATGATTAACATGCCTATGTGCAGAGCTGAGCAGGAATCTGACTCAAAGTTTAAGGTCATAAAGAAGACAGATTCAAACTAAAAGCAGAGGTGCCAAGCTTTATCTTGCTTTTAGTCATCCACTGGGCATCTGAAGGCCCAAGTGGAGGATCAGTTCTTTTTAGCAAGAGCAGCTTCTAAGTTCCCGTTATACATATAGACTAATCCTCTCATCCGTAAAAGAGAAATTGATGGCTGAGACTGAGGTGGTGATAGTAGGGCTGAAGAAGCATGGGACATAGTAGAGTAGTATTCAGGAAGTAATGCTCAAGACTGAGTAATTAGATTTGATCCTCATAAGTCTTCAGGTAAGTCTTCAACACATTCATTAGGCAAATAGGTGTTTTTAGTTATTCCTACATTTTAAAAAAGTAATATTGTGATGTTACTGCTGTTTCTCAGATATTATTTTTTAAGTACAGTGACTTGAAAATTATTTTCCCAGCAAGAAGAAAGTGTCAGATACTTTTAAAATTGCTGTTTTGAAATGAAAATAATTATTCCTTTGGGAAAAAGAGGTGCACTAAATATTCTGCCTGCCAAATTGCAGCTAGCATTTTGTTCTCTTTCATTTATACATTATATAAAAACTGATATTAGAAAGAGATATTTGTTTAGAAGTAGATATACTCAGTATGACCATTACCATGATGGTTTTCTTGAAGTAACTAAGGAGGATATTACATTGAATATGCTCTTGTGCTATTTTTAACCAGGACAAAATTACTTCTTGGGTAGCTTAATAGCAAATTAAATATTTGGATGTCATCCCACTTTTTGTTTTCTGTATTTTTCAAGCCTGTGTGCCTGTTCCCATCTGTGCTGCCTTTCCTTGAAGCTGTAACAGACAACATAGATGAAGACCTGTTTTATCCAGCCCAATGTCTATTGATCATTCCCTGTATGTAGTACTTTATACTCATTTTTGGAGGAGGGAAATGTTTAAAAAATTTCAGTCTCCTATACACATGTTGCAGTTTGCTTATTGTGAAGTATGAAGCAAAGAGATTTATGAACCTCCTGAAGTGTAGTCAATGCAGGAGGTCAGTAAGCCAAGGGAAAAAAAAAAAAAAAACCTTGTAGAAGAGTGCTGTGTGGGATTCTATTCTCCTCTGTTTGTGGCTTACTTGCCATTGTCTTTTCCACTTAACTAATGCAAAACAGCTGAGTAAATGATTCTCTTCCATGTCTCTGGGGACTCCAGAGAGCTTAGCTGAAGCATTTACTGTAAGTAAAGTCAAAGTTGAGTCGAGGCATATTTATGGGATGAGAACACCCCATAAATATTTCTTGACAGGTATCAGAGCCCCAGAAATTCTGAGGCTCTCAGCTGAGGCATTGAGCTGGGATGGAGATACTGACAAAAGCTCTAGGCAGGAGAGGGGTGGCAGGACCCTGGGCTCCTTACACTAGCTGCACTTGAGACAGACAGCCAGACTCTTTTTTAAATGCCTTTTGCCTACTGGGCTTTGCAAAGGTTTATTTGTTCAAGCAATGCCACTGGTAAAAATGGTTAAATTGCAATTTTTACGGAAAAGGTTTAGAATAAGATAGAGCTGGGGAGAGTTCCTGAGCTGTTTACCTTGAGCAAATCTTGGATCTTAAGTATTGCTGTTCTCATTTAGCAAAGCAGAACAATATCAATAATGTATTATGGTAATGGAAAGATGGTAGGTGCTCAAAAGAAATTGGCACCTGTTACTGCTATTCTAGGGACACATACTCTTTTATTATTTCCTGAAGTTCTTTCTTGAGCTATACCCCTGAATCCTAATGAATGTACTTGACTATGTATTCATTACTTGCAAGAGCATAAAGGGTCACAATCCATGTAATAAAACACTGTGAAGGACCCCTGAGAGCAGATGCCTGTTCTTGGTGTCAGTCTAGGAGGCCACCCCATCCCCAACATCTCAGCATTAACAGGCAATTTATTGCCTGTGTTATATGCAGTTTTATGTAATATCCAATTGTTTATTGTTTTTCTTCCCTTCCATCCCCCACATCTTACACTGCAATCATTTGGGGAGTGCTTATCCTTCCTTATAGTACTAGAAATGCAATAATAGAATCTAATGTGCTATAGTATAAAGATCACCAGATTGAATATATGGAAATGGAATTGTTGGCCCCATTTCTGCTCAAAATGATTTTATGACCTTGGTTAAGTCACTGAATTTGTCTAGGATTTTACTTCTTCCTGAAGAAACTATAAGATTCCTTTCCCTACTGGTGTCAGAAAGGTGTGATATAGGTGAGGTTTGAGAACCTCTAGAAATTTTAGAAAGTAGAATTCAAAACAAAAATATTGACAAGCAATGTTTTAAAAGGTGATTTTCTGTTCCTGTGATGTTTGTACTAGCTGATGAGTCTTTCAGACATATTCCTAATCTATTTTTGCTCTTAAGCTATTTTAATGGATGTCCTAGCCACTGGCAACTAATAATTTGTAATAAAAAATGATAAATAAGTCAGAGGCATCTTTCTATAATGGTGAAATGGATTTACAGGGTGCTATTAGTGAAAAAAAACACACACACACACAATCCTACAGAAGGAGTCAGGGACGTTCGCAACAATGCTTACGCTTACTTGAGATATAAACATTCCATCTAAATACTCTGTTGTAGTCTCTCATGGACTCATGAGCTGCTGCCTTCAGAAGCAATGCTTTATATCTATGAAAATGAAGTTTTATATGGTAGCTCTTAATTTTTGCTGTCAAAATTTCTGAGATTTACTTGAATGCTTTAGCAGACATATATTTCAGCCATGGATTTATTTTTTGAAAATAATTTTAATACTAATAAAGGTAATTTAGTACATTTAAAAAGTGCCATAGGATGCTCTTAGTGAAATGAATTAGAGTTTAAATTCTTTTGAATTAAAGATATTTCTGTGTTTTTATACTTAATGTGTTACATTTTTATTAATAATGGAGATATATATATATACATGTATATGTGTATATATATGTATATATGTGTATATATATGCGTATATATACATATATACATATACATATACATATATATATATATATATACATATATATATATATATATATATAGAGAGAGAGAGAGAGAGAGAGAGAGAGAGAGGGAGGGATGAGAGAGAGCGAGGGAGCTAGCATGCGCGCAAGCACGTGCGAGTAAATTTTCTTTGAGTGTATAAAATTTCGGGAAGCTCTGCGTGTCCTCTGGTAGTGTTTTTATTGATTATAATGATAGATTTAGAAATCTAGATTTGGAAACTCATCTCTTCTTGTTTTCACCAGTTTTTCTATCTCCAAGACCCCTCCGAGCTTTGGATGTACAGCTGAAGGTCTAATAAATTCTGGGAAACCAAAGCATTTGGATTGTTAATACTGCATATAAAACAAGTGTAGATGGGCCAGGAGGGGAGGCCGGATGACCTCTTCAGCAATAAATTGGCATTACATTTAGTATCCAGATTTAGTAAGAGATAATATCTTACTTTTATTTTCCCAGAATCGAGTATTCTCCTTGTCATAGTAGGTAATGAATAATTGCTTTAATGAATGGATGCCACTTTTTCTCATTCCTTGGTTTCTTAAATACATTTGATTAAGTGAAGTCTCTTAGACAAATTTCTGCTATATAAGAGGTATTACTTTAATTATCCTGTAGTTGTTGTAGACATTTTTTTTTTTTTTTTTTTTTTTGCGGTACCGGGGATTGAACTCAGGGGCATTCTACCTCCAAGCTATACCCCTAGCCCTATTTTTTATTCTTTATTTTGAAACCGAGTCTCACTAAGTTGCGGAGTGCCTCACTAGGTAGCTGAGGCTGGCCGCGAACCCGGATCCTGCGGTCTCAGCCTCCCGAATGCTGGGATTACAAGCGTGCGCCACCACGCCCGGCTGTTGTAGACATTTTTTGAGACATGAAAGTTAGTATATAAATTTCAAGTTATTTCTTGAAGATTAGGTATCTTACAAGTAAGTCAGTATTGCTTTATATCAGATTTTCTAATTCTGAGACTGAGCACTTTTGAAGAGTCATTGTTCACAAAAAATTTTCTTGAGATGGTAAAACTGTGTATTACTGTTCCTCAACCCCCCCTTTCCCAAATTAAACATAAAACAGTGCTATGATAACAAAAATTGTGGCTAGGAAAAATGAATAATAGAACAAACATCTCTACTTATTGCATAATGGTATTAAATCAGAGTAGCCACTTCAAACAGTAGTAGGAACTGTGCAAAAGCTGAGGAGAATGTATATATTTTCTCTGACCTCCAGAGTTCCATTTTTTCTTTACTGAAGCCATTTCAATGGCTGCCACACCTAAATTTAGGCATACAGAGATCTGTCTGAAATGTGATGATTTAGATTGGATAACATGTTCATCCAAACTAATCAAGTTAAGGGTAGCTTAATTAAGAGAATAAAATTTGCCAGCATTTTTCTGCTTCTGGCAGAATATTACATTAGAGAATTCACATATTTGCACTTCCTGCCAAAACACAGGCAGAAAAAATAAATAAATAAATAAATAAAGAGGCTTCAGAGTCAAAAATTTGAATGTGACCTGAGAGTTCATCAATGTGACTCTTCCACGTCCAAAGAACTTACGTGTAAACCACAATTTTAACTTGTTAATTAAAACCGATGTGTCTTAAAATCTTAGTTTGCTCGATAGTAATTGTATTTCTTCTCACAGAAAGAAGAGTAAGTGTCAAAGAGTTGACAGTTTTATATAATTTTGTCTAGGTACTATATACAGGACTATCTCCCTGAGATCACTGAAATATTTTTTCAAGAATGTAAAATAACATGGGCTTTAGTTTAGAGCAATTTTATGTTGAGTAACTAAACTTTTAATTTTGAAGTTCTAAATTTTGTCTTATTTTTATTATCTGGTACCTGTTTTCCAGTTAAGACATAAAATGACTGAACTGATGTTTAAAATAATCAATTTCTTATTTATTTATTTAGATTATCTCAAATATTCATTCTGAACACAGTCATGTTTTATGTATATTGCTAATTTAAAGATGGTATTCTTCTTCATGGAATTGCTCAACTCTTTAATCTTTTCTTCTATTTATGAACTTAGACAAGGGATATAAGCTTTCTCAAATTGCAGGTCACATTTTATTTCAAAATACTTGTTTTGTGAAATGGCAAAACCCCTCAGGACTGTGTGATTTTCACTCATATATATATTGAAAGTTCATTGCCAAATAAAACTGAATCGTGGAACACATTTTCTCCTATGCCTGAGAAATTCAAATTGTTATAGGTCAATTGCTGAAAGATCTTGTCTTTAATCTTGTATGTCTTTTTTTTGCAATTTGTTTTTCATTTATTCTAAGAATACACCATTCACTTTGCATTTGTTTGTTATTTACATGCTTTCCAGCTGTCCCCAAAGTTCACTTTATCATGAGGAACTATTCTCAGTTGACTCTGCTCTTCTAAAAGTACTGCCTAATGTTTATAAACATGCACACTTCTTGCCTTACAAGACATGCTTTCTAAATGTCCAGGTCCATGTGGGAGAAACTATTGCTTATATACTACTTTCATTACTTGTTGTATTTGTATCCAAAGGAATATTAACCCACAAATAGGAAGAGATCTGACTAAACTAAGAAACAGATATGAATGGTAGCATTTTTGTGTGTGTGTGTATATGTGTGTGTGTGTGTGTGTGTGTGTGTGTGTGTGTGCGTCCACGTGTGTGTGTGTGTGTTACTTGAGATTAAACCAAAGGACATTCTACCTCTGAGCTATACCCTCAGCCCTAATTTATTTTTTTATTTTGAAAATAAGGTCTCACTAAGTTTCTGAGGGTGGCCTTGAAACTGCAATTCTTCTATCTCAGCCTCTCAGGTACTGAGATTACAGATGTGTACCAGCACACCTGACTTGCCATGATAGTAATTTTGTCTTAATAGTTACATTTTGTCTTCCACAGATCTAGGAAAATGTTACTATTTGGTAAAATTCTGTATGGGTGGAGGATGTCAAATCTAAGGGGAGAAGAATAATTTATAAATACATATATAATATTAATGATGTCAAGTTACAAAAATAGCCACCTTAATTATTTTGAAAGTAACTGGAAAACTTTTAATAAAAAAATATTAAAATAGAAACTATCTTAAAAAAGAATCTTAGTCAAATGCTTTAAAAGAAAGAATAAGGGTCATTTGATAGGATGTTCTAAATGAATTAATTTTAATATTAAAGTTTTCAAGATGGATTAGAAATAGCTTGACTTTTCTGATCTTATGTTCCTTAATCCACATACCAAATATCTTGAATGGAAAATTATGTGTATTTAATACCTAAACAAATAGAGATAAACTGACAGCCATTATTAAAAAAAAAAAACCTACAGTGCTTTACCAACTGGTTTCCTTTCATTTTGTCCAGTAATTTTAATGTCATTTGGGATTGATTTTAGATTTTAAAAATTTTCTGTAGTTGTGTTCCTGAAATATTCCTTTATTCATAATGGATATTTTTTGTCTTGTGGTACGAGGGATTGAACCCAGAGGCATTCTACCTTTGAGCTACACCCCTACCTCTATTTTATTTCTTATTTGGAAACAGGGTCTCACTAGGTTGATGAGTCTTACTACTTGCTGAGGCTATCCTCGAACCTGTGGATCCTCCTTTCTCAGCTCCCAAGTACTGGGATTACAAGTGTGCACCACCATGCCCAGCTTCACCATGGATTTTTAAAAATAAATAATAAAAATTTGCAAGTGTACTCTGACTTAATGGACAATGTAGAGATTACTTCTCTTCCTTGCTGCAAAAATAACATCAGGAATATAGAGCCTGCAGATCACTTTCAAGTAACAACAAAGTCTGAAATTATAGGTGGTCTAGAAACACCTCCCCAGAATTGAGTGTGGTTGGTTAAATCAGCAAGTGTTGAGAACATCACTTTCCAAGCGCATATGTGCTCACTGTGCCATGAGCACTTGGTGCTCATAGAGAAACGCACCTGAGTCACAGTTGACTTATTCCTGGGTCACAGTTGACTTATTTATTCCCAGGAAACTCCTTTTATTGTAGAAAGAGAGGTCTCTTTTGGAGACACTTAAAAGTGAGGGTGTTTTCTTTGTTAATTTCTCTTAAAAAAATAACAGAAACCATTGTTACTGTGACCTGGCCCAGTATTGCCAAGAATGCTAAGTTTATATGACTAAAAGAGGGATGTGAGGAAGCTCTGGGAAGACTGCGTACATCAAAACCAGGAACTGTTGTCCTGCTGAAGGGAGAGATTCTCATCATAGCACATGGCCCCAAATGCTGATACACGATTCTCTGCACACATATCTTTCCCTTGATACATGTGACTATGCACATGCCTAAAGTTGCTACAAGTAATGAACCTGCAGAAAAGTGTTTTCCATGAGGTAATTAAGTGGTGTTTTGTGTGGCAGAGTTGATTTGGGGAAAGAGAAAGAATGTATGTGTCTAGCCTGTTAATGTGCTTCTTGAGGTGCAAGAGGGCCTCAATGACCACCTCAGTCTTGGCACAGAGGCTGAGGTTACCTAGTGAACTCCAGTAAGCTTTTTCAAGTTGAGATTACACATTTAAATAAAGTGAAAGAGAAGAAATTTTTTTCCTTTGACAAAAAAATGTGACCACTTACTGACCTTGTGAAAAAATATACGAAATTTTAGATCATGTTGAGGGGTATATGTATAGATTAGATGGGAAAATGTGACAATCGTCAGTGGGCATTTCTCTCTTCTGTCCATTTCTTGGGTTCTTCTCAGAGAAAATAATTAATTAAAAGGTCTGACATAACTTAGTGAGGCCCTCTGCAACTTAGTGAGACCCTGTTTCAAAATAAGGAATATAAAATAGGGCTGGGGGTGTAGCTCAGAGGTAGAATGCCCCTGGTTCAATCCCAAGTCCCACAAAAAATAAATAAGTAAATAAATAAATGATCTAACATATTATAAGCTACTGCTGGATGCTTTACCCAAATTCAATACCCATAAAAAATTAGAACTGTCTAGGCACAGTGGTACATGGCTTTAGTCTCAGCTACTCTGGAGGCTGAGGTAGGAGGATGACTTGAGCTCAGGAGTTTAGGGTCAGACTGGGTACCATAGTGAGATCCATTTCAACAAAGAAATCAAAACTGGTACATTTCAGGGATTTGGAAGACAGAATTTCCTTAGGCAATTTAGAGCTTCTGTGGCTTTTACTACCTTACTTTTTTCCTTGAATCAGACTTCTTTTTTTCTTCATGAAATTCCCTCTGCAAGCACCAGCTAAAACTGAGGACAATTAGGAAATGAAAATATATTTAGGATACTTCAGCAAATTATTTTTCAAACATATTTTTCTTCTGAGCTTCTTAGCTGAAGGATTAGAAACACGAAATTCTACTTTATTAAAATTTTGGCTTTAGGGCTTTTCTTTTAGATAAAACCCTGCCTAACTAGAAAGTATTAATATTGAGTTGGATACTTAGGCTTTGGAACATAATAATTACAATGGTACCACTCAGTTATTAAATGTGTATTGTCTACTTGATACCACATTATATAATTGATCCTCAGAAGAACTCTGTAAGTCAGTGCTCTTGTTAATTTCTACCTTACACAGATAAGGAGCTAGAGCTTGTAAAGTTGGAGTAAATCTTGCAAGTTTACATTGCATGAGATTTCAACAAAAGCAAACTGGTACAGATCCCATGGTGTGTTATAATTTTACATCATAGCAAGATTAAAAGTGATACAAGCATACATGTACACAGCACTTGGTTTAGGGTATTCTCCACAGCATCCCGTCCTGCTCCCTGCTCCTCCCTCCCCACTCCTGTTAGTGAGACTGGTAGTGATACCTTCATACAGGGACAGAGCATTATTTGAACTGTCCTCAAGCCTCCTTTTCCCCTCTCCATGTCCTTCCCACACCCCCTTCCACTCCCACTAGTCCTTCTCCTCATTTATCTCAAGTTCCTTATTTTTCCCTATTTTCTCTCTAGAATCCACAAGTGAAAGAAAATTTTCTCAGCAGATTCTACGTTCTTAACCACAGAATTGTGTCCTTGTTCCACTCAAATTTGTCATGTTGCACTGGTTATGTGTTACGTGCTTTTTATTTCCTTGTGAGTTGCTGAGTAATCTCTGAGTATAGACACCCTTGTTTTTCGCCCTGTAGGTCCCTGGGGAAGGTGTACAGGAGACTGTGGGCCTGGTGGAGTCCAGAGTCGGGCGGTGTGGTGTTTTCATGTTGAAGGGTGGACGAGTCACTTGTCCAACTGTGACGAGATCAACAGGCCCCCAAAGGAACGAAGCTGTTTCCGCGTCTGTGACTGGCACAGCGACCTCTTCCACTGGGAGGTGTCCGAGTGGCACCACTGTGTGCTTATTCCTTCTGGCCACAGCGATATCAGGCCTCGGACTGCAGAGTGTGTGACAGCTCAGCACGGATTGCAGCACCGCACAGTGCGCTGTCTGCAGAAGCTGAACAGGACCGTGGTAGCAAACGAAATATGTGAGCACTTTGCCCCCCGGCCCCCCACAGAACAAGCTTGCCTCATTCCCTGCCCCCGCGATTGTGTTGTATCTGAGTTTTCACCCTGGTCCAAGTGCAGCAAAGGATGTGGGAAGAACTTGCAGCACAGAACTCGGGCGGCCATTGCGCCCCCTCTCTATGGCGGTTTGCAATGTCCAAATCTGACTGAATCCAGGGCCTGTGACGCTCCGGTCTCCTGCCCTCTTGGGGAAGAGGAATATACTTTCAGCCTTAAGGTTGGACCCTGGAGTAAATGTAGACTCCCTCATCTTAGAGATATTAGCCTCAGTGGAAGATCTGTTCTGGATTATAGCTCTGATTCAAATGAGCAAGTCGCCTTTCGACATCAAAGTTACAAAGCACATCACCCTTCCCAGACCTGGGACTTAGAAATAGGTTATCAAACCCGGCAGGTGTGGTGTACAAGGAGTGATGGAAAAAACGCTCTGTTGAGGTAGGAGGTCTTTCGTTACTTTCTTTAATTAACCCAACATAATTTATTGTGCAATTTTATAAGGCTTCTTTATGATCTTCTGCAAAGGGAAAATTATAATCACATTTTCAGAAATTGTACAAATTTCATAGTCATAGAAATTCATTTAGAGCAGGAAGTAATCTAAACTTCTGTGCAATTACTAGTGCTGCCATACAAAGTAAGTCATATATTTTGACTTTTTTCAAGACAGCCACTAATCTGAACATATGCCTTTTGTTCCTATAGTAACATAACTGAATGTTTTTTTTATAATGATAAAAACTCATTTTCAAAATATGAATTATATCAATATTTTCTCTTTTTCACGATGTTTTTGTTTTTAAATTTTTTTTGCTTACTTTTGTTTGCACCAATATGAAGATTATTTCACATCTGAGATTTTTTTTATTTTACTAATACCAAAAGTTAATTCGATAATTTTTTATGGCATTATTTTGATAAAAGATCAACTTTCACCAGCAATGATTAAAATTACCTTCCTATAAGGGGAATAAACTCTTAGAAGCAGCACTTTAGATTTCAGAATTATATAGCTGTATTTTTTTTTAATTATAGTCTAAAGTATCATGGCATATGATCATAGAAATATGTTGAAAGTAGTATTTGTTTAACTTTTCCTGAGAAGGTCTTAAATGGCTGTATTACTAAGATTCTTACCAAATAAAATGCTTTTCAGTGATATTTAAATCATCAAACAACAGTTAGGCATTATAGTACATGCCTGTAATCCCAATTACTCTGAAGGCTGAGGCAGGAAGATCGCACATTTGAAGCCAGCCTGGGCAAGTTAGTAAGACTCTGTCTAAAATGGAAAAAAAAAAAAAAAAAAAGGCTAAGGATAGTACCAATGGTGCCATTGTATCGCATGTGCAAGATTCTGTATTTGATCCCTAGTACAGGGAAAATAAATATGAAACACATAATGCTTATCTCTAGAGGAAATCATTATCATCACATGCTGTTTTCTTGAGATTGACAGAGGACTACCTCTGTTGTTTATGAACAAAATAACGCACTGATCTTTTCAATGTAACTTCACAAATGAATATATTTTTTGATGCTGAATTCTAATTTATGTCACATACAATTGGCAAGTTCACTGTAGAGTTATTTGAGGCTTTTTATTGCCCATTTCTGCAAAGCCCAAGAAATTAAACAAATGATCTAGGTGATTTGTTGGAATGTGTCATAGAATTCTATAAAAATGATTTCTTAATATTCCATTCAATGTTTCTACAGTATGTGCTACACAGAATTATTTTTTCAGTTCAATTTGTTTGTTTGCTTTTACCACCTTTTGTTTTAATTGGAATTTATTTTTCAGATCAATTGTAGGTACCTATTGATATCACATGATTGTTCTTTAGCCTACTGTTGTGATGGATGACATAATTGCTTTTAAAATGTGGAACCAAACTAGTCTACCTGAAGCAAACCCTTCATGGTTATGGTGCTTAATTACTTTTATGTAGTATTGGATTTTATTTCCTAGTCTTGTGTGGAGAATCTTTGCATCATTGTTATGAGAGATGTTGGTTTAGTTGTTCATTGTTGTAATGTCTTTTTCTGGTTGTGGTACTCAGGTAATGTTGGCCTCATAAAAGTTGGGAAGTATTTTTTCGGCTTCAATTTTCTGAAAGAAGTTGTTGAGAGTTGGTGTAATTTTTCCTTGAATATTTGGTAGTATTTTTAAGGTTATTAATAATTGATCCAGTTTTTTTAATGGATTCAGACAGTGCAAATTACTAATTTCTCCCTGTGTGAGTTTCCATAGACTGTGACTTTCAAGGAATTGGTGCATGACACCTAGGATATCAGGCACACAGTGGTTTATAATATTCCTTCATTATCCTAATAGCTAATCATTAGTGATTACCCTGATTCCTATTCTGATATTAATAGTTTGTGTCTTATCCTTTTCTCTTTGTTAACCTGGGTTTAAGTTTATCAATTTTGTCAATATTTCCAAACAGCCAATTTCTGATTTCATTGATTTTTCTTATTGATTACCTGTTTCTAATTTCATTGGTTTTTGTCTGAGATAATTGGTCAATAATGATTTTATTATTTTTAGATCATGAAAAATAACATAGTTAAATATAGTAAATGCATTGAATATATAGAGATAATGAATACATATTTTATAAAGAATGTAAAATTAAATAGCATTAATATTTTATTTTCTTGTACTTTCTTTGGATTTAATTACTCTCATTTTCCTAGTTTCCTAAGGTTATTGATTTTAGATATTTTTAAATTTCTAGTATATACATTTAAAGCTATGAACTTTCTTCTAAGCAGTACTTTCTCTGCACCCACAAATTTTGATACATTGTATTTTCATTTTAACTTAGTACAAAATATTTTTTTCATTTCTCTTGAAATGTCTTCTTTGACTCATGTTTTTGAGGAATGTATTCTTTAATCTCCATGTTTTATGTTTTCAGTGTTCTCCAGTTATCTTTTATTGATTTCCAGTTGAATTCCATTGTACTCTGGGAGTATATGTGAGACGATTTCTGTTTTTTGGACTTGTTAAGGAGGTTTCATAATCAGAATCATGGCTTCTATTGAAGAATATTCCATGTGAGCTTAAGAAAATTATTTATTCTGCTGTTGTTGAATGAAGCATTGTATAAATGTTAATTAGATCCACTTGATTGATGGTGTTGTTCAGTTCAACTATATTCTTACTGATTTTCTGCCTGATGAATTTGTCCACTGCTGATAGAGGGGTGTTGAAGATTTCAATTATAATAGTGGTATTGTTTTTCTCCATGTATTTTGACACTGTTGTTAGTGCATACATGGTAATGATTTAAGTGTCTTCATGGAGATCTAACTTCCTTATTATTATTTAATATCAGTATTAATCCCTGACAATCTTTTTTACTATAAATTTTCTATTATCTAGAATTATTACAACTCTTCCATTTTGTTAGTGTTAGCATAGTATATCTTTCTCTATCCTTTTACTTTTTTTTCATTAAAATTTTATTTTGAGCCAGGCATGGTGGCACAAACTGAGACAGAAGGATTGCAGGTTGGAGGCCAGCCTTAACAACCTAGTGAGACCTTGTTTCCAAAATAAATAAAATAAAATAATTATTTCAAACTGAGGATTTGACCCAGGGGTTCTCTATCACTGAGCTACATCCCCAGCCTTTTTAAAAATTTGAAATAAGGTCTTGTTATCTTTTCCAGGCTGACCTTAAACTGAAAATCTTCCTGCCTCAGCTTCCAGAGTAGCTGAGATGACAGGCATGTGCCACTGTGCTTTGCTTCCATCCCTTTACTTTTAGTCATCTGTGTCTTTAGACTGAAAGTGGATTTCTTGCTGGGCATGAAGGCACATACTTGTGATCCCAGTAATTAAGAGACTGACACAGGAGGATGGCAGTTTTCAAAGACAGCATCAGGAATGTAGTGAGACTCTCAGCAACCTAGCAAGACCCCGTTTCAAAATAAAAAATAAAATAGTGCTGGGGGCATATCTTGAAGGTAAAATACCCACCTGGGTTCAATCCCCAATATCACACACACATATACACACACAGAAATAAAAAGTAAATAAAAATAAAAGCTTTCTTATAGACAATGTATAGAGTTTGTTTGTTTCACACTGACAGTCTTTGTTACTTTATTTAGACATTGATATTTAAAGTGATTATTTATATATTTGGATTAACACCTACCATATTTATTACTGGTTTCCATTCATTGCCTTTATTCTTTAATATTATTCATTTTTCGCTTTTCTCTCAGCATATCTCTCTTTCATTTTTTAAAGATTTCCCTAAAAATGTTTTCAGGAAACAACTAAGGAAAATTTGCTTTCAAACATGCTTCACAGTTTGAGTTCCATATAACATTATTCCCAATCCCTCCTAGCCATCCTTAATAATAATACTGCATTGTTCATTTCAATTGTTCATAAAGTATATCACTGAAGATATTATTGCTATCATTTTAAACAAGTTATTATGTTATCTCAATAATAAAAAGTAAAGGATTTGATTTTATCTTTGTTTTTTTCTCCAATAGTCATTGTTTATTTTGTATGTTTGAGTTTCTGAATTATTCCATTTTTCTTTCTATAAAGAACATTTAACATTTTTTTTGCAAAGCAAGGCTATTGGTGACAAATTACCTCAAATTTTTCTTGAGAACACCTTTATTTCTCCTTTATGTTTGAAGGATAATTTCATTGGATATAGAATTTAGGTCGGTAGTTTTTTCTTTCAATACGATATTCACTTCTTCCTTGCAGTTTCTGAAGAGAAGGCCAATGTAATTTTTATCCTTACTTCTCTATAGATAATATGAAGGTTTTTTTTTTCTGTCTTCTGGTTTCTTTTAAAGATTTTCTGTTTGTCTTTGATTTTTCAAGTTTAAATATAATATTCCTAGATGTATTTTTTTTTTGTTATTTACCCTGCATGATGTTCTCTGAACCTAGAAAAGAATAGTTCCTCGTGGGTGTGGATGTATGATTTATTCTGTTATTAATTTGGAAATTTTTCTGACATTATTGCTTTAAATATTTATTTCTTTTACTTACTTGTTTTTCCTTGCAGTGTTGGGGGTTGAACCAAGGGCCTCACACATACTAGGCGAGTATTCTACCACTGACTACATCCCAATCCTGAAGTATTTCTTCCCTTCTTTTCTCTCTTTGTTTATCTTCTGATAGTCTCAGATGTGCATGTTATAACACTTGGAGTCATAGAGCAGTTTTAGGATATTCCATTCTTTACATTATTTTTTCTCTCAGTTTTTCAGTTTTAGAAATTTCTATTTAGAAATTATTTTTTTTAGATGCTATACTTTTTATTTTTGAGGTAAGTGCCTATTTCAAAAATAATTGTGGAAACACATAAAAGAATGTGTGGAAATTATTTTTTTATTAATTATTATTTTTTAGCATGGATTTTTATACATTTCTTGGGTACAACAGGGTTAATCACACATCTTTGTTGGGTACAAGCTAGTATAGGTAAAGACATCCATGCACACATTTCTCATTAACCCTTCCCAATTTCCACCCCCCTCCCTCCTTCTCCTTCCTTCTCAAGGTCAGTTTAGTGATTGACTTTGATGTGATCTTGTAAGTACATCATGCTCATTAGGGTGTCCCCTCCTCCCCCCATCACCTTCCGTTATATTTAGAAATTATATTGCTTCAAACTTACTGGTTCTTTCTTAGGCTCTCTCCAGTCTGTTGATGAGCCCATCAAAGACACTTCTAATTTCTCTTATGGTGGGCCTTTGATTTCTATCATTTTCTTTCCATTCTTTTTGAGAGTTTCCATCTCACTGCTTACAACGCTCATCTATTCTTACATATTATTAACTTTTTTCCTTTAGAGACTTTATTATACTAATCATAGTTTTACATCTCCATTCTGATAATACCAATATGGCTACCAATTAGTGGGGGTGGCCATTTAGCCTTTGACTTTAGTTCCTTGATGGATTTAAGAAGGATTATTGTTTACTTTTTGAATAGCCTTTTTCTTATTGAATACAGGAGTAGCTCATCTAAGCTCCTAACATGCTTGATTTGAGACCAGAAGTCTCCATGACTTGAGTTCTAGACAACACATTGAACCAAAAAGCTGTCTTCCCGTTACGTCATTGAATCTGTAATATTCATTTCATTTGGTATTGAAAGACTATGAAATGACTCTTTTGTTATTAGGACATGATTATACTAATGAAAAAGTATGATGTTAAGTGAGGATATTTCTATTTCTGCACCTTCCACTACCAACAACACAAATGTTGCTCTTGACAGCTATGTGATCATGCGGTTGACAATATTGTCTCATTTCTGTCCAACTTGATGAACTATGTTGGCATTGTCTACCAGGAATTTTTCTGAAAAGATTCAAATGCCTTTTACAAAAGTACACACTTTTCTTTTTTGTGAGTTTGATGAATTCAGAAAACATTGATATATTTGTGCGTCTCTTGTCTTCTAGGATGAACGTTAAGTTTCCTTTAATCATTATAACTCGTCTGATGTACAGGTTCCTTGCCCTCTGAATGTACTCCTAACCTCAGACCAGGTGCCTTTTGGTGGTCTCTGTGAGGCTATAGAGACAAGTGGCATTCTGTTCCCTCTGTTTTGACTTTGGCAGCTGTTGGTTGTCAAAACATTTGTAACAGGACGAGCCTATTTTTACTTCCATAATGTAAGTTGCTGCTGGTGCCTTGCTGACAGTCACTTTCTCAATCCAGGACACCATGGAGCTTTAATTAATGCCCTTTCCTATCTATCTTATTGATTATGGTGATTTTTGATAATCACCTCAAGCAATTTCCTCTTCACAATTGTATTTGCAATGCGGTAAGCAATTGTGTTGTTTGTGATGCTACCCTGTCTCCTCATCATTGATTTGCCTCTTAGGTTTAAAAACCTTTTGTTTTGTCTCATTGCACATATAATTTATTAAATATACTTTCATTGGTGATTGTAGTCTCATATCATAATGTAGTTCAGAATGATAGGGGCATATACGCACACAGTACTTGATGAGCTTCCCCCTGGCTCCCTTCCCACTCCCTCCCCTTCCCCATCCATGATATTGGCATTGATAATAACATATATGTAACTAATGTCAAAGAAGTGCTTCTTTCATTAATTCTCCCTGCCCTACACCCCCTCTAGAACCTTTCCATAATTCCACTGGGATTTTTCTTCCTTTATCTATTCTTTCTTATTTTGATAATACTTTCAAATTTCATAATTGCATTTTAAAATAGCTCTTGTACAGCCAGTTCATCACTCTTTCGCAGATATCATTGAGGCCATTGTTGACTTTTTGCAATACCTTAACATGTGAAATGAAATAGACTACTCAGTCTTTGTCTTTTTGTTTCTTCTTTTTATTTCAGTTTCTTTTCTATTTTTGAGTAGAAATATATCTGAGTTAAGAAATCTGAGCTATAGACTAGATAGACTGTTTATATGAGAACAATGATTCACATTTGTTTAGTTGAATAAAACACAGGTGAATGAGTTTTACTTTTACTTTGATTTGGTGCATGCAATAATCAGTTAATATAGATACATAGATATAGAGAGATTGGATAGTATATAATAGCACTATATTATATAATAGCACTGTGTAATATATATAATAGTAATACATAATATATGATAGTACTAATAGTATAATATATAGTAGTATGTTATAATAGTATTATATACATATCTATACATATATATATAGAGAGAGGATGATGATGATGTATAGACTTTTCATTCTAGTTCATTTTCAGTTTTATATTTTATTTTCCTCTCCTCATCCATATCAGTGTAATTTTTTGTTTGGTCTGTTGAACATTAATATATTTTAAAGGTCAAAAGTATATATAATTATACTCAGAGAAGTATTTTTCCTTGTATGCCTTCATCTATGTCTCCTATACCTTGGAGAAAATCAACTTTCTTGTTTTTCACTCTCACCTCCCTACTCTTCTTTACATCATCTTATTTTCCTTTCATTCTTGCACAAAATGTAGCATATGATTGCTTTTGAATTTCTCACAGGATTATTTTCTGGGTATTGCTTCATATAACCT
This sequence comes from Graphiurus murinus, assembly GCA_004027655.1. Lineage (NCBI taxonomy): Eukaryota > Metazoa > Chordata > Mammalia > Rodentia > Gliridae > Graphiurus > Graphiurus murinus. The sequence goes on along the minus strand of PVLC010003991.1, from coordinate 47,354 downwards.
TCTCAACATCTTTCTTATTCTCTTTTACAACTGCATAGTACTTTGTTGGGTGTGTGCAAACATAGTTTTATTTGAACCAACTCCTGTGTTTGGATATTAAGATAGTTTCCAAATAATTTACTATTACAAATAGTGTTTTTCAATCAGCAACCTTCTGCTGATTTTGGAATTGTTGGAAGCACATCTTCAGTATAATTTCTTGGAACGTGCTTAGTGGGTAAAAGAGTAAATACATACAAATTTTGTATACACATATAATTTTGTTCCTTCATGGTGGTGTTGCTATCTCAATCACTTCTGCAAAGGAGCTTTTACCCTTTAAGGTAATACATTCCCAGGTAGTGAGGATTAGGGTATGGATCTCTTGGGAGCATCACTTGGCAGTCACAAAGTGTGTGTGTTTTCACATATATATATATATATATAATTGTACTAAAGATGTACCCATTCCTCTGTACATTCTTTTAATGAAAAGTTAGTATTAGAAATAGATGTTGGCAAAAATTTTCTCCCACTCTGTAGGCTCTCTGTTGAGGTTCTTGATAGTTTCCTTTGCTGCACAGAAGCTCTTCAGTTTAATGCAATCCCATGTATTAATCTTCCTTTGAGTTGCTTGTTAGGGAGAAGATGGGGCATAAGAGGGCTCCCAGATGAAAAAGTAGAGACCCTCAATAAACAAAGAAGTTGGTTTAACCAAAGGGAATGGACAGGGAGTGGGGGGAGGACATCCTAAGGCACATGACTTATATCAAGGTCACTCACTGAACTGAACTTGAGAGAGAGGGAGGGCGAGGGAGCGGGGTGGGAATTGGGGAAGGGGTCAGATGAGAAATGTGTGCACATATGTCATTATCAATTTGTCCCTAACAAAGATGTATACATACAAAGCATGAATTATTACAATAAAAAATACAAATGGAAATTAAAAAAAAAGAAATAGATGTTGAAGTTTTTAAAAGTTTTTTTAGCGTATTTGGATATAATCACATAATTTGATCTTTGGATTTATTTCTTTAGTAGATTATATTAACACAATTTTTAAAGCTGGGTGTGGTGGCACACATTCGTAATCCCATTACTCGGAAGGTTAAGACAGGAGGATTGCAGATTCCCAGCCAGCCTCAGCAATTTAGTGAGGCCACCTGCAACTTAGTGAGACCCTGTTTACAAATAACAGAATAAAATAGGTCTGGAGGTATATCTCTAGAGTAGAAGCCTCCCGGGTTCCATCCCCAGTACCACTAAAAATAAAAAAAATAAAAAAAATCTAATGCTGAATCATTCCTGAAATTTTTAATATATTCCCCCCTTGCCATTTTCTTGTTGTTGTTATTACACGTGTTTCATAAAAAGAATGTGAGCATTTTTCATTTGTTCATTATATGTTCTAACCAATTGATATGGCATTGAGGTGAGATGAGATTGAGATGATATAGAATTGAGATGAGATCATTATGTGGTAGAATTCTCTTATGAAGCCATCTGAGCTTGATTAATTCTCTCTCTCTCCCCTCTCTCTCTGTATTTGAAAACTTTCTCTATTCATGTTGGGCTTAGTTTTGGCTATTCATGCTGGAGTTAGTGTTGGTAGACTATATTCTTAAGAGAAATGATGCATTTCCTCTTGATTTTCAAATTTATTTGCATTGATGCACATTCTTAAGAGTTTTAACTCATATCATTTCTTATTTTTATATGTGTGTGCCTTTTCTTTTTAGTTATTATTTTCTACAGTTAGTGGTTTGCTTGTTTGGTTGATTTTAGTAGTATTGTGGCTTATTAGTGTGGTCTATTGTTTTTATGATTTCCACTTCATTGATTTCTTTGCTGTTTAGATCCTCATGCTTTTTTTTATTTTATATTTATTGTTTTTCCAACTTTTAGAATAGAGAATTTAATTCATTTATTTTCAATTGTACTAAAATATATATTTAGATCTATCAATTTTCCTCTAATCAGTAATTTAAATGGATACCATAGATTCTGATAGGTAGTATTTTATTATAATTTTTTTAGGAACTCTGTAGTTTCTTTGTATTTCCCCTTTCAACCAAGATTTGTTTACTGCACGACATTTTAATATCTAGATAGAAAGGTCATTTGGTTTTGTTTGTTTATTTTATATTTAATTTCTAGTTTTATTGCCTTGAAAGCAGAAAGCATTGTTTATAGTATTTCTACTTTATATAAAATATGTTCTTTCTTTTTTATTGCTATGAATTAGATACATGTAAACACACCCACCCTTATTGGTTTTATTATTTATTATAACCTTTACTATTTTTATCTGCTTGATCTGCTTTATACTGAAATAATTGCTATGTCCTCTTATTTTTAGTGTGTTTCTATTTCTATTGAATTTTCTACACTTTTTCTATGCTTTGTTCCTGTATTCTCTGGTGCATAGATATATATGACTGCTATATTTTAATTATGGAGTATTAACTTCAGTATCCTTGTCTCTTCTATTTTTCTTAAATTTTACTTCATCTGATATTTGGATTGTAAAACACACACTTTTTGATCTTAATTTACCTAATAAATCTTTGGCATCTCTTTATTTTGAGTATTTCAAACCATCGCTTTTTAGGTGCGTCTCTGATATTCACTATCAACATGAAGTTGTTTTGCTTTATGAGTCAATGCAAACACCCAATATCTTTTTATAAATGAATTAACCTTACTTACATTTATCAATATGACTCTTTTATTTGTTGTCAAATCTGTCATATTATTTTGTTTTATAATTGCAATAAGTATAATTTTAAATTTACTGGTGTCTTTATGTGATGTATACTTTTTGCTTTTAAAATATTTATTCTTTGTCATTTGTAAATTCTTGGCTTTATTTTCAGTGGTTATCTTCACATTTAATATTTTTATAGTGACCTTAATTCTCATACTAAAACATATTACTGTGCTTTACTAGTTTTAAATGATTACCGCTTATTTCCTGTAATCTTATCCTCCTTTCCCTGTTTTTCTATCCCTTCTCCTTCCATATTTTATATGAATCCATTCTATTTTATCAGAGTATGAGATATTTACATATCCTTTTTTTCCCATAACTCCACCCTCATTGTTATCTTTGCTCTACAATTATTTATGTATTTGAAATGTTTAATTTCGTCATTTTACTAAAGATTACCAAGTTATTCTTGGCTGGACAAAGCTCAACTTCTAGTAGATTCCTAAATAAATCCACAATATACAATGTTTCCTGAGTATGCAAAATTCAAAACTGAATAGTTTAGCTGAATATAATATTTTTGTGTCACACTTTCTCTTTACTTTTCTTGAAAATGCTTTTCCACTATAGCCTTGGTATGTATGTTATTTTTCAGAAGTTTGCTGCTCTCTCTCTCTCTCATATCCCCAAATATTTGTAAGTATTTTCTTTAGTTTTGTATTATATGTTTTTTGTTTGCTTGTTTTTTTTCATTTTTTTGTTTACATATATAGATAGATAGATAGATAGATAGATAGATATTGCTTCATGTATATTATCTGAAGGAGACATTTTATTAGTAGAAAGTCTTATATTTTCTGATTTTTCTCTGTGTATGTGTGGTACTGGGGATTGAACCCAGAGGTATTGTACCTTTGGTCTACACCCCCAGCTTTATTTTATTAAAATTTTAAAACAAGATCTTGCTACATTAATGAGTCTGTCCTCTAACCTGTGACCCTCCTATCTCAGCTTCCCAGGTACTAAAATTACAGGCATGAACCACCAAGCTTGGCTAATTTTCTGATTTGCTATTGCGGGGGTGGTGGTGGTGGTGGTGGTGGTGGTGTGTGTGTGTGTGTGTGTGTGTGTGAATGCGCGCGTGTGTGCTTGTGTGCGCTGGAGATTAAACCTAGGGACATTCTACCCGTTAGCTATATCTTTGGCCCTTTAATATTTTTATATTGAAATAGTCTCACTAGGTTGATGAGAGTCTTACTACATGTTGGGGGTGTCCTTAAACCTGCTATCCTGTCTCAGCCTCCTAAGTTCTGGGATTACAGGAGTGCACCACCGCATCTGGCTTGTTATTGCAGTTTTGAATGGGTTTAGGAATGTAATCTGTGTTGGCTGAATTTCTGTCCATTTTGTAAATAGGGCTCCTGATTCAAAAGCAACTTTTTTTCATTTTTCCTATTGTGAAGTTTAATTTATGGAAGTTGTTGCTGGTAGTGTTGGTGGGGAAAGGTTGCTATGTTTTATTTCACCTTTGTTTCTGCATAATTCCTTCCTTCCTTCCACTTCTTTTTTTTTTTTTTTCGTTTTGTTTGTGGTCCTGGAGGTTGAAGCTAGGGGCATTCTACCTCTGAGCTATACCCTCAAGCCCTGTTTCAGTTTTTATTTTGAATCAGGAGCTAGCTAAGTTGCTGAGAGTCTTGCTAAGTTGCCAAGGCTGTCCTCCAACCTGTGATCCTCTTGTCTCAGCCTCCCAAGTTCTGCAATTACAGCTATGTGCCACCACATCTGGCTCTGTAGAATTCTTAATACCCTCTCAATTTCCTCATTTCCTTTCATTGCTTTATCTCTGAGGACTACCAGTCCTCTCTATATGTGATTACTTCTATGTGAGTGCTTCTACAAGACTGTCTCTTCTAACCCTTATCCTTTCAAGTCCATTCTCTTTATTGTGCTGGGAACTGCCAAGTTCTGATTGTGTTTGGTATTTTGAAGTCACTGGTGAACTTTCATTTTTGAAAGTGATTTTTTTTCTGTGCTTCATCTAAGTATTTTATTCCTCTCTAGCCCTTGCATAGAATATCTTAGGATTCACCTCTACTTTCTATACCCACTGGGTAGGATCTATCATGGGTAATATGTTAGCATTCTTTCTGCTTTTATATAATTTTAAGGCGTGCAATGTGCGTGCGTGTGTGTGTGTGTGTGTGTGTGTGTGTATGTGTGTGTTTTCTGTCTCCATTGATAGGGAATGCAAGGGTGATGTATGGTTTTATTTGCTTTCCTTTTTGTTGTCAGTGTATTGTCCATAAGGGAATTTCAGAGTCAGGAAACTGCCATTGTTCTCCAGACCTGAAAGTCAAGATAGGCTTTTTTTTTTTCAACACAACTTTAGAATCTTGTAAATTTTATTCTATAATAAGCAGAATTCTCACATATCAACATAGTTTTGGCTTCAAATGAAGAGTAATTCAATGTTATCCTTGGCCATGCTAAAATTTTGCTGTTTACTTATTACTCTTTTGGGGAGGCCTCCGTTTCCTTCTCTATAAAATGAAGGTAGTGGCCTAGACCTTCAGATGATTGCTGATATTGCTTCTATCTCTAACAGGTTGTGCACATACCCACAAATATGAACCAACATTTCATTCTTAGTACTCTGTCTATGAAATTTGGAGGAGATAAAATCTGTTATATTCTGAGTCTTGCAGTGCATTTTAAATCTCTGTTGAATAATGTTTTTTGGTGACAGGAAATGATCATAATACTAAACACATTCCATTTTTATATAACATCACACTCAAGGATATTCCTTCTCAAGAATTTAATATCTCAGTATATCTGAATGCTTATGTCTATATCTGTAGAATAGTCTTTCTGTTCCGTAGAAGCAACTTAACAGCATATTTAAAACATGATTTCTCACTGCTATTTTAGTTTTATTATGAATTGAGAAGTTTAAAACTGTATAAATCAGGATAAGAAATTAAGAGATTTTTTTAATAGTACTGTTTTATTCTATTGAGAAGTAGACAGAAAAAGGCTCTATATCCCAAATTGTACCCTGCTCTGTGCTTTAAATGCTAGCCTTAGGTAAACATAATTTTTGTCAAATAAGATCTAAGTTACCTTAGGTTAATTGGGCTAATAAAGGAGAGTATAGAGAGAAGAAAACTCATGTACTCTTCTTTCCAAAGGAATTGAAGTCCAAATATTATAACAATATATGCATATCCATGTTTGTAGCAGCACAATTCACGATAGTCAAATTATTGAACCAGTCTAGTTGTCCATCAACAGATGGATGGGTTACAAAACCATGGTATATATACACAATGGAATTTTACTCGGCCATAATGGAAAACAAAATAATGTCATTTGCAAGAAAATAGATGGAACTTGAGAATAGTATGCTAAGTGAGGTTAGTCAGTCTCAGAAAGTGAATAGTTTTAAGTTTCCTCTCATATACAAAAGCTGGATAGAAATTGGGAAACAAAGGAGCAAAGACTACAATGGCAGGATGGAGGGGGTTTGTGGGAGGGAGGAGGGGGCATATAGATGTAAAGAAGCTAACAGCTTAAATAATGCTATGAATGTGTATGAAATTATCAGTACCAATCCCAATGATATGTTCAGGGAAGAGGAAGGAGGGGGTAGGATCTGGAGGAAAACACAAAGTGCTGTGTGAATGTATATTCCTATTACTCTATACCTCAGTATGATGTATAATTATAATGCCCCAATAAAAGTATAAAAATAGTCTCTCAGTAATCCTCAATGTTTTTTCATGGTAAGTTAAATTCTTGATATGCTAACATTTTCAAAATTGTCTTCCAGACTATATTTATAAAATTCTATTTATCAAAATATCTTTGTTTGCTGAATCTTATGTTGCAATAAGGCAAGGCTCATTTGGGGGTCTGGTTTCTAAAATAGTCATAGATTCACATAAACCTTGTTATACAAATGTTTTCCTTATTCAAGTTATCATCCTCATAATTTTTTTCACACATCCCTATTAGTTTTACTGGTGGCAGAAAAATGTTACTAGTTTGGAGTTAAAATCATTAAAAGTAATTGCACACATTCTGATCTCTCAAATATATTCTCCTTTAAGCCTACCTCCATTTTAGCTCATTTCCTCTTATTTTTCCCCTCACATTTATTTCTTGGTTTTATTTTCATGATGTGATCTTGCAAACTTTCCGAGTCAGAATCTGTTAGCTCTAAGAGTGACTGTTCCCTTAATATAATGCTGTAATTTGGGTAAGCTGTTTCCATACAGATAGCAATGGTTTTGCTAAATAATTGAAATAACAGCATTTGTGAATGGCTCACTGCTTTATTAAGAGTTTCGAAAGTGCTTTCTTAGTTGCAGTTTCACCTCTGTAAAAAAAAAAAATACTTTTTAACCAAGAACTATATTTTGGAAATATTAAATTCTGTAAACTATTCTGTAATTTAGAAAAATTAAAAGACGTGAAATACTTTTCTTGTGCATTTTTTTACTCTGATATGCACTTCTTTACATTTGTAGGGTAGATTTAGCTCTCTAGAAATACATTGATTTATAGATTAGATCACTATGTGGTTTGAGCAAAGCTCTGTGTCACATAACTTTTCAAGTTTCTGCTCAAACATGGCAAATTATATACAAAGATTTATTTCTGCTTTATTCTGGAACCTCACTTAAATGACAGTAAGGAATAAAAGAGTCATAAATTCTCAAGCACAAATGTAATGGGGAAGTAAACGTCAGCTCAGAAGAAAGACCAACAAATTGGGAGAGTTGAAAAGCAGGTATCTGAGTGATATTGCACCTATTAGAGCAGAGAAAATGGAAAGTTCTTCTTCCATTGGAAATTTTGTAAGAAGCAACTGAATTTACATAGACTAAATGCATTATACACACATCTATGTGTTTTCCCATTTTTGCCTCCTCTGTAGCGCATGGGAAGATATTTCACTGTCTTTTTTGTACTTATATTAGATAGATCTACATGATGACACATGGGCAGAAGTAACATAAGCCACTTCTAAGCTAAAGTCGTGAGTCACTCTACATTGTTTTCATGCTCTTCCTTTCCTTTTTAAAGGTGTGCTAAGAAGCTGCATATTCTAAATGGTGAAACTATATGGTAGACACAGTCTGGATCTGTAAGACCTAATTTAGAGGAATGGCCTCGGAATAACCTGCAACAAATTTTATGAAAGGAAAATATTAAAAAAAAAATGGAAATCAAAATAAAGGAAGATATTTAGAATTTTTGGTAAAACATCAAGATTTCAGGGTTTTTGTCTGTGCTATAGCCTATTCTATTCTGACTGATACAACACTCTTGAAGTATTAGGCATTATTGAAATATTAGGCATTATTATAGATACTAAATAAGTAACTGAGGACACATATATTCAGTGGTCCTAAATGTTACCTCCTAACCTGCAGAAGATAGTTTAAATGTGAAACATGATACTGTGATCCTTACAGAACCCATATATAGTTTGTAAGAATACTTCTAGCCAGTCAGCTACCATTGAGTTAACATCCAGATTTACAGAGATGAAGCATGAGACTGGAGATACAATCTTGGGGGAAAAAAAAGCCAACTAAAGAGTAATGACTGGTGGAGTCTAACATTTGAGGGGCTCTGGTCAAATGGCTTGGTCCTTGCAGAATTAGCCATTGATAATGTCTGCCTTTTGATAAACCCCTCCAATTGCCAAAGAGCCTCTAATTTGTGTATGTGGTGCCATACTTTAGTCCCTAATAACAGAGTTTCACTAGAAATTTGAGCTAAATCCAATATGAAACAATGAGATCAAAATAAAAAGAAACCAGGAACTCAAAATAAAATGAGATAATTTAGGAAGCAAGGAATAAAGTTTTAAAAATATTTTAATGCTCTTAAAGATATAAGATGAAATATGGTAGTCATGAAATAAAAACTGTGGTATTTAAAAGAGTAAGAAATGATGAAATGAGCATTAACAATCTGATTGCAAAACATGCCTAAAATCAATAAAAAGCTGGAAGAAGATTTTTGCAAAGTTATTGGGAAAAGAAAAAAACTTCAGAAAATAGGGCAAAGTTGTAAAAATTTATATAGGTTAAATATCTAACTCATAATGGTTTAAAAATGGAAGACTTATGAAACACCACACATGAAAATGAATAGCAAATTGATGATCTAAATAATGAAGAAGGAAAGTATAAAATTTTCTGGAAGAAGAATTATTAGAGAAAAACTTTATGGCACTGGGATAGGAGAAAAATCCTAAGTGTGTCATAACATGCACAAGCTTTAAGAGCAAAGATTGAACAAGAAATTTAAAAGCTGTGTGCCACAATAAGATATCAAAAATAAAATTATGGAAATAGATTTATGAAATGTAAAGGAAACAATAGGTTACTCTTCTGAATCTTTGAGTCTATGCTGTATATGCATTTATTATTAATATCTATATATGTATCTGTTTATGTGTGTGGATATACTTCTTAAACTCAGTGACAGATAGGCTAGAATTGTACCAGATAACAAAAACATCTTAAAATGGGGGAAAGTAGTTCATCTTCTTTCTGGAGTCTCTAGGGGAGAAACTTTTCCCTTGGCATTTCCTGTATCTAGAAGCTGTCTATATTCCTTGGCTTACAGATTTGCATAGCTCCAACCTCTGCTTCTAACATAACATTGCCTTATCTGACCCTCTGTCAACTTCCATAAAGACTCTGTGATTATTTTATGACCACCTGAATATTCTGGAATCATTACCCCATCTTAAGATCCTTGACTTGATCACTTCCGCAATGTCCTTTTTGCCATGCAAAGTTACACATTCACAGATTCCAAGAAGTAGGTTGTGACATCTTGGGAGGTGAGAGGGCATTATTCAGACTGCCACGATAGGCAAACAGTATGGGCCAATTCACAGAACGTGAGTATCACTAAAGAGATGGGAAGAACATGAGCCCAGTGGTAATCTGGAAAACAAATGCATTTTCTCAACATTTTAGAAAGTAAGTCTAATAATACCAAGAATTGGGAGTTGGTAGGAAAGGAGAAATTTAACTTTGTCTAATACATTTGAAAATACAAATATTTATGACCCTATTTGAGGCAATAATACTAGAGGGAAATATCTCTATGTGTAACATACATTATATAGATAGAGATGGTACAATCCTGTGGAATTCCAAGACATTGAGCACAGCCTAAGAACTCCCTAACTGGGGAATGAATAGTTGTGTGCTCCTATATTTGAATATAAAAATGAACAGATGCTATTTGTACTTATTAACATGGGTCTAGAAATCACAGTATTAAGCAAGGAAAATATTTCCAGAAAAATTTGTATAATGAACCTATATTTAAAGAAAATATTTTTTAAAGCCTATGACAATGCTATGTACTACTTATAAATATACACATATTTACTTATTTAGTTAAACTAGTAGACATTTGAAGTAATAAAAATCAATTTGAGAATAGTGGTTTTGTCTGTGGAGAGAGAAATGGAGCTAGGATTGCAAAGGACCCTGTGGTTTCATCAGAATTTGTAATTGTTTTTAATTTAGTTAAGTAAATCAGAGCCAAATATTCATCTTTCTTAGAAGGTATAGGAGTTTTTGTTTTATTACTCTAATTTTCTGTATGTTTTAAATATTTAATATTGTTGTAAAGTACTAGTAAGTGAAGTGCTAATGAATGAGCGATACTTAACTGCTGAATTTTATTTTGTAAGAGTTTCTGCACTTATTTATACGTAGAAAATTATCTTACATTTCCAGAAGAAACTAGAGTAATTTTTAAGTTTGAAAGATTCCCTTTACAGATGTATACTTGTGAAGTAATTTACAGATGACAGCATGCTCTATAAATGTCAAGGAGGTATAATTATCACAGCATCTCCTGTTTAAAAGACAAATCAACAGTGTATGCTTGTTTCATTAAAAAGACACACCACCTTCTATGAAAGGATCGATTCCCATTTCTGTGTGTGGACAGTAATCTTCATTGTGGGCTGTAGTTTATAAGGTGATTCCACTTACACTAAAGGTTACCACAGCTCTGAGGGCCAAGTTCATCACATTTTATTAATATTTTTTCTTCTTCAGGTAATGATGCTAAGCTGCCAAGAGATTAAGGTCATACTCACATACAGTGATAGAAAATTCAGAATCCAGCAGATATTTCTGATATACCACCTAGTGATCCTTCTTTTATGGCAATGAAATGGAATCTTATTAATCAATTAGACTGAGGTTAATTGTGGTATTTTTTATTATTACTATTCTTATTATTCCTAAGGGGATGAGCTAGTGAAAATAACATTAAAATAAGCAATCAATCAGTGGTACATATGCTTTTTGTTGACAAGAACCAAAAAAAAAAAAAAAAAAACCCAAAACTGCCCCAAGTCTGGCTTGGTGACATACACTTGTAATCTTAATAATTGGAAAGCTGAGACAGGAGAATCACATATTCGAGGCCAAAATCAACAACTTATTGAGACCTTGTTTCAAAATAAAACAAAATAGGACTGGGGGTGTAGCTCAGAGGTAGAAATCCGCCAAGTTTAGTCCCCAGTGCCAAAACACAATCATCCCCCCCACACCCATTAGGATCCCTTTTCAAAAATGCAAAAGCCTCAGTTAATCTCTGTGACTTCATGCACTTTCTTTAGCTGTTGGAAAGCCACTGCAGGTGCTACTGGTCCAGTGGAGAAAGTCAGTGTGGGAAGGAAGGGCAGCAGAATGGAAGCCAGTGAGTAGGAAGAACCAAAGCACCACTGGCACCGGAGACAGGGAACTAAGAAGTGTCGGTCTTTCTTCATAAAGAGAAGAAGAAAGTCCATCTTAGAAATTGACACCCATTTCTCAAAACATACACACGTTGAGAAACTGCATTCCATTTTTGGTTTAGCCTGCTCAGGCTGCCACAATAAATGCCATGCCCTGGACAAGCAACAGAAATGTGTTTTCTCACATTCTGAAATCTGGAAGGACAAGATCCCGTGCTGGCAGAGTTCTTTTCTTCTGAAGGCCTCTCTTGCCCCGGCAAGCGGGGTTTGAGGACATGAGACCGAGGCGGCTTAACCTAAAGGAATGAAGCAAACAAGCGACGCGAAGAATGGAGGCAAGACAGGATTCTGATCAAGCCTCAATTTTTATTAACGAAGGGGCTGCTTAAATAGCTAGAGGTGAGGGGTGGGGTCAGGGGGATCAGGTAAGCTTGTGTGGGCTTGCATGATTGGTCAAGGTTGACCATGTCCTTATCAGGTAAGGGCCTCAGCAAGATAACAGATAGAACCGGTTTTTGCATTATCTCTGTGGCTGCTGAGGAGGAGTTTCCTCAAAGTGTAAATTCCAACTCTGATCAGCCTTCCTGCCCCGGACACTCTCTCCTTGACTGGTGTCTGTCTGTTGCCTCTGCTTTCTTGTGGCCTGCCTTCCATGTGTCTACCTCCTGATATCTTATAAGGACACCAGTCATATTGGATTAGGTCCCACCTAATGAATGCCTCCATTTAAGTTAATTACCTCTTTAAAGACCCTATCTCCAAGATAAGGTTGCATCTGGGTTAGGACTTAATCTCTACCACCCATTGAAAAGTCTTGTTGATTGCCACTTTCTATTGTGCCACACAATGAATGAGGTGGTCCCTCACCCCAACTTCACCTTGCCCAATGACTGACCATACATCCTGCATTACATGGAGATTTTCAGGAGAGTTGCTTCCTAGTGCATTTTGTACCCAGGCCCCCAAACATATTGGATCAATGACAATCAAGTATACACTGACTTTTTATTTTGAAGGGACTAATATGATCTAAGTAGACTTTAAAGAATAAAATATTGGATCAAAATGATCTTACATATTTTTGCCTTTTTCTATATAAATGCCACTTAAACTCTCAGTGAGGGATATAAATATGTCAATCTCACTATAATTTATTCATCAATAAGGACAAATGTGAGCTAGTTTTACTCACCCTGTCTACTTCTTCTTCTAAGTGATTGCTCTTCTATATACATGTTTTCCCAAGCTAGAACCATGGGCACAATTTAAGACTTCTCCATCTTTTTGACTGCATACAGAGGAATCATCCCCAAAACCTGTTGATAGAGCATGATTCTACCAGATTTCACAGCTTCAATTTTGGAAGTCAGTATTCGGATCCTGATTCTTTCTTTAGTATATATTTCTATGGAAATTATCCTTTTCCTCTCAAAGTAATGGATGAAATATGGATGCCTTTGGCTGAATAGAAGAGTAGTAGTAAAACAGTGACAAAAAAGAATGTCAATTAATGTCTGAAACATTATCTTCTTATATGATTTTATCTGATTTTCTTCTACCTAACATCATTTAATGTAAGTTAAATCCAATTACTAGGCATATAACTTGAAAGTTTTCCAGACCTGTTTGCTTTTTTTAAATTTATTTTTATTTTTTTTAGTGGTAATGGGAATTCAACTCAGGAACCCAGTGGCATTCTACCTCTGAGCTACTATTCTTTTTTTTTTTGTGATACTGGGGGTTGAATTTAGGGGCATTCTACCTCTGAGCTACACCCCCAGCCCTATTTTTATTCTTATTTTGAAACAGGGTGTCACTAAGTTGCAGAGGGCCTCACTAAGTAGCTGAGGCTGGTCATGAACCTGTGATCCTCCTGTCTCAGCCTCCCAAGTACTGGGATTACAAGCGTGTGCCACCATGCCCTGGCTCTGGCTTACCTTTATTATTTTTATTTTAAACCAGGATCTCACTAAGTTACTGTACACTGTCCTCAAACCCTAGACCTTCCTATCTCAAGCTTCTCAAGTACTGAGGTTACAGGTGCACCCCACCACTTCTTGCTTCAGACTTGCCTTTGAAGAACCCACATAACTTATTTCTTTATCTCATTTCTTATTTGTGCTTTATATTTCAGCAACACAAACTGGCTTTTACTTTTTCCCAGTAGTGCTTGTAAATGTTTACCATATTCTCAGGGTTTAGGCAGAGGGAACTTGATTTATAGTAGGATAATTTCTGTAGTGTAAATATTGCCACCTTGGCCAATTTTAAGTTACTTATGTGAAGTCAAGCAGCGTGCACAGTTCCTGAAAATTTAGCAGGTGGCTCTTGGGAGCAGTGCATCCAGCTCCAGCATATGATTGGCTCCCATTCCCACAAAATGTTGTTTCAAGGCTTTGAATATGCTATTTCCTTCACTTAGAATAGTGTTTGCTCTGTGCCTAAAAAGCTTCCATTTATCTTTTTTTTTTTTTTTTTTTTTTTGGTAGTAATAGAGATTAAACCACCCCAGGGGTTTCTACCACTGAGCTACACCTGCAGCCCATTTTATTTTTCTTAGTTTGAAACAGGGTCTTGATAAGTTGCTGAGGCTGGTCTTGAACCTATATTCCTCCTGTTTCAGCCTCCCCAAGTACCAGGATTGCAGGTGTGTGCTACTCACCCAGCCCATTCATATTTTATGATTGCAGCTCATATGTCTTTCCTATGTGCACCCCTGCTTTACCTCATGGCTTGCCAATGTCTTATCAGTATTCTTTCTCTTCCTCATAAATGCTTTTGCATTGACTTTATCACAGTATCACACTAACTCTTCTTTTTATTTATCTATTTCCCAATTAGACTCTTAGTCTATGATTTCACTCAAATTTTGCAGATGAGGAAATTGATGCTAAGAGCAGAACCACGTGAAGAAATGCAATCAATAATCCATTTTAAAAATAGCCCAGTGTTTACAAGATTGGGTAAATTACTCTAAAGCTTTCATTTACCATTGTTTGACAAAGGACAGATTATATAGTCTCTATGAGCCTAAGCGTTCGTATCTGCAATGTGGAGATAAAATATGCTAATCAAGATTGTTATGAGAAATTGTTATGAGAAATGATGTATGAAGTGCATCATGGTTAAGAACTAGCCAATAAATGGTAATAGTAGGCTGCATCATCAGTGAAATACTCTGGAAGGACTTGTATTATTTCTGACAAGGGGCAAGGCAGGCCCGCCTTCCTTATGGATTTTGCTAGAGTTCAACAGCCTCATTGTTAATAGGTGAAATAGGGTACAAATTCTTAAAATGTGATATCCCCCAATATTCTACCATGGTGTCTCTAGCATTTTTAAAAATATCTTCCTCTTTAAAGCTTACACTAGATCTTTTTCTTCTCATAGAACTTGATGATGCCGATTGCATCCATTTCATCTATGTCCTCCTGTTCTCTGCTATTGTCCTTCAGCCTTTGCATGCAAGAAGCCTTCCCACTGACTGTTCAGCCCTGCGTCATGCCCAAAGACTGTGAAACCTCCGAGTGGGCCTCCTGGAGCCCCTGCTCCAAGACATGCCGTTCAGGAAGTCTCTCACCCGGGTTCCGGAGCAGAAGCCGGAATGTGAAGCACATTGCTCTTGGGGGTGGAAAAGAGTGCCCAGAGCTTCTTGAGAAAGAGGCCTGCATCGCTGAAGGAGGACTTCTGCAGCCTTGTCCCAGGTATTGTGCATGTTTGGGTGTCAATGTTTTTGTATATAACATCATTTGAAGTGATGATTGGAATGTTAACAATAATAACAGTAGCCATGACTCATTTATAGAGTCTTTACTCAGTATTTACTCAGTATAGGAGTTCCACACTTGGCAATATAGGATAGTGGATCCGAGAGAGCTTTTTTTTTTTTTTTTTGGTACTTGAAATTGAACTTAGGGACATTCTACTCTGAGCTACAATCTCAGCCATTTTTATTTTGAAACACAATCTCCCTAAGTTGCTTAGAGTTTTACTAAGTTGCTGAGGCTGGCCTCAAACATGTGATCCTCCAGTGTCAGCCTCTGAAGTACTGGAACTTACAAGTGTGCACCACTGCACCCAATAAGAGTGTGGGTTTTGATGTTGACTCCCTGAGTTCAAGTCCTATTTCTGTGGCTTTCTGTGCTTTCTTGTCATCTAGCAGCAGTACTTCACCTAGTGCATGGCATATAATAGATGCTCAGTACTTGTTAGTCATTGCCTCACATGACACACCTAGTTCTTATAACAACCTCCGTATCTTTTCACACCATCTTCATTTTGTGAATGAAGTCACTCTGGGTCAAAAAGATTAGATAATTCTTGAGGTTGCAGAGCGAATGAGTGGCAGCACCTTAGTTCCAATTTACTTCTGTTTTCCGATTTTATTGCTACTTGGTGGCATGGTTTCCATTCCAGAGTCTCTAGGGAGCCAAAGAGAAAATGAATTCTCTATTAATAGCTATATCTTAACATTTGGATATGGGTTATATTTTGCTTAGCAGTATTTCATTTTAGGTTGTTGGTAAACAATGGGCCCACTCTGATACTAAGGGAAGTCATTTGAGTCTGCTTTTTCAGAAGTCTGGGTTGGACTTGCAGTGATCCTTGATGGACAGCTGCCCTGAATGTATCTGTTAAATCTGTATTTGTTGAGGATTGAGACTGCCTTGTTTTTTGCAGCCTTAAGATTTGAGAATCATTACCCCAGACCAAATAATAAAACAAGTCAAAAATAGTTTTTTGTATGAATTAATCATTTGGTGATGTGGAAAGGGCAGGTGGATTATAAACCCAACAGGTATTCTTCATGAGTTAAACCTGGCTATTCCATAAACCTTAAGCAATGTGTGTTTTGAAGGGGTTAGAAAGACAAACTTCTGTTGTGAGGTTCTTAGTCATTGTATCCTTCATTGCCTGATTAAAACACAAGATTTATATGCTGATTATAGTCATATATATGTGACTCCTTAGATTCTTATCATTCCTTATTTCAAATTCAGAGTAGGTAGATGCAGTTCATGATCCCTTGCACACTAACTTAGAGTCTCACAGAATCCTTCTCATTGTGTTCTGTATATGTCTATTATCATTGTTTTGTTTGTTTGTTTGTGGTGCTGGAGATGTAACCCAGGGGCATTCTATTTATGTGCCACATCCCCAGCCCTACTTCATTTTTTATTTGGAAGTAGGGTCTTGCTAAAGTTGTGGAGAGCCTCGCTAAATTGCTGAGGCTGGCCATGAACCCATGATCTTCCTGTTTCATCCTCCCAAGTACTGGAATTATAGGCATGCACTGTGATTACCGGCTTACATGTCTACTTTCAAATCACTAGCAAAACAGGAGCCTAGAGATGTCATAACATTGCCTTTGGAGTCTCTGACCCTTTGGAGATTGTACATATCTGAATTTAAACTGTGTTTCCATCACTTACTTGCTGGGTGGCCTTGAACAAGCTATATGACTCCTCTAAGATGTGTCCCTTTCAGTAGAATATGTCTAATGATACTGTCTGTGTTGCAGGGTTGAAAAACTTGAGAATATATATACTGCCAGGCTCATGGCTGAGCACACAGGAGTACTCCAGAAAGGGTGACTGTTATTGTTATTTGCAGGTGTCTTGTTTCCTCCAGACAGTGATTCCCTTCTTTCCTTGAACTGCATAGGGTAGTCATTTCATGGGATACACACATTTCTTCTGGTTAATTTGGAAATACTATTTGTCCCCTATGAGCATATAATTCAGAAGGGCTCTTAATGGTAGGCAGACAGGAAGGGAATCTAGATTTAATATGACCTTGACGTTCATGCCCCCTATGCTGTGTTCAACAGTTTGATTTGTAGACCCACCTCCATTTTCTTTGTTAATGACTATTACAATTCTCTTGAAGTTAGGGTTAGACCTTCCTGAAGATGCAGAGAAGGTTGAGTGGCATTTACATTTGTTAAACTATGCTCTTCTTCTTTTATATAATTTTATTGGTGCATTTTAGTCTTGCATCATAATGCAGTTCCTAGTGAGAGTGACATGTATGCACACAGCACTGGAACTTGATGGGCTTTGTTGCCTCTCCCTCCCCGTCCTCCCCTCCCCCCTTCCCCATACGTGGTGTTGAGATCGACGTTGGTATTCTCCTGTCTGTACATAATGTCCAAGGAAGAGTGCTTTTCTTTTGTTGAATACCTACTTTGGGTCAATTACTATATCAGTTATAAATTAACTAAATTACAGAGACTGTTTTGAGTAACAAGAGTTTATCATCCAAATGGGTCCATTTTGAGAGTAAGAGGGGTGTAAATTGGCATTGTTTAAATCCAGCTCAGGTCCTTCTATCTCTGAAGTCAGTTTTCTTCCCATTACATCACACCAACTCTCATGATGGGCTAAGTGAAGATAGGCACTAAGATAAGGGTAGATTTACAAATATGCACTCAATTATATTCAGCATGATCTTTTCCAAAAAATGGAATTGTTATAATTCATTATGTCCCCAAGATGAGTTTTTGTATGGATCTTCATTTGATTTATCCTTAATGTCTGAAAGTAGAGGCTGACAAATTTCACTGATGATGAAGCTGGCCTTCTAGTTCTATTATTTGAAGATGTTTCTGAGTTTGGCTCTATTTTAAAATAAGCAAAACAAAACAAAAGCCTTTACAAATAGTTAATCTTTAGGAAATAGGGGTCTTGGAGAATTCGCTGAAATACCACCCAGTACTTCCTATGGAGAATGATGTTCACTAATGATTCTATTCGGTTATGAGAAGAATGAATAAATGGCAGCAAAAGAATTAATATCAGCTGACATTCTTATTTGTCTGAAATCTGAGCTGGAAAGATATACCACACAGCATAAAAACTGTGCACTTACTTTGTTTCTAGTTTGGCATTGGTAATTAAATTCATTGTGAACAAGGAAAATGAAAACAAATCAATCAGGGAGCAAAAATGCCCACTTTCCTTTCCCAGAATTCATATGCATCAGTTTGTCACTCAGTTATTCCCCAGTAAGTATTTGTACATTTATGTGATCCTTTATATATATCAAGGCATATATTAATATTCTTACGTTGCATAGCTTTGGGTTCTATTCTCATCAGCTGGGTTGCTCTGTCCAGCATTTCATCTCTGAACACTGAGTGTCACTCCCTAAGGCATGATTCCATGAATGGAATTATAACCAAGAAGAGTCTGTTGTAGAATCACTGCCTGGACCCAGAACATGTTGGAAGTTGCCTTGGACGACTAACTTAATTTAAAAGGACTTGATAGAAACCAGTCTATGTTATGCTGACTTAAGAGGTTTTAGAACTCCATGGGAGTTAGCATTGATAGCCTAACATTTGTTTCATAGGTGAGCTTTTCCACCAAGACACATAGACTTCAAGAAATTCTTTCCTCCAGCATTACACCAGTGCCTTGTAATGTCATGCTTCTCTCCTCACCAATAGCATAACACTAAACATTCACATTATATATTTGTGGGTGGAGAATGGACATGGAAAACAGGATAAATCTGCTTGTCAAACATCACCTTCTCTCTTGCTGTGGCTATCTCTTATCAATAGTCATTATTTCTGCCCCCAAACAGTGAGAGATAAGCATTGTATAAGGTACCTGGTCACTCGGTTCTTTCTTGTCTCCTGATTAATATCTAAAGCATGAGATCCTACATCTCTACTAAAGGAAGAGTAAAATGAATTCTAACACTTGAAAGGATGAGCCAGCTTTGTTTACTAGACAGGGAAAAAGAAAGACAAAGGACACAGCTATATAATACTTTGAATGCTTCCTGTCAAAATCTGAGATATAGCCTAATTCTGGAACAGCTATGATTACAGATTTCTTGTGTTTAAGTAGAGAGATCCATTCTGTAACACAAGGATATTGAGAAAATGCCATCTGAAAACATCTTTCTTGGAAGTGACATCTCAGATCACCCACCAGCAGCTTCCACCACCCCTCAGGGAGGCAGCAGTTTTCACGTGAAAATGGCTGTTCTAGCTCTTAAATGATCATTTAAAATCTGAAATTGAACAGCAGACAGCACTATTAAATGGTGACAGTGACCAATGCACAGTAAAAGTCTTAAGATCTCTGCCTAGATGGCTGATGACATTACATAGACTGTGCTATTATTACATAGAGAAGCTAACTTGTTAAATATCGTTTCAAGACTCCAGTCTGGCACTGAAAAGATGGACTCCCTTGATCCTCCTCACTTCCTGTTACTGGTATGTTTGACTTGAACCTTATTATGAACAGGCTGCAAATCCTTCACCATATGCCTGTCTGTGCAGACTCACGCTGAGGAGTGCATTTGGGCCCCTTCTATCCCACTTTGACTTGCTTATTAAACAACCCCTCAGGCCACCCTAGATCTCTCTAACCCCTTTTTGAGGTGATGAACTCAATTTTAGATTTTCTAGGTAGAATTCTTCCTTGAGAAAGCTCTGGAGATAAGTTGATAGAGTTTTTAGTTGACTATTAAAGCAACAGAGGTTGTCAAGGAAAAAGACAGAAGTGAGAACTTGGCTTGGTTGTTGCTTCCTTTCCTATTAGAATAGTGACATATTTTTGAGGTGATATTCGCTCAGCTCCTGCTTCGCCCTGTCACTGTGTGAATCACTGAAGAATTCAGAGACTGGAGACTTTCAGTCTATATTCACTTAGCATATTTATCTTAAGAATCTTGTATAAAATACTCTTTCAAAACCAGAGCACACACAACACCATAGCTGTATCCACTAAGGATGTTTGGGGGTCGTTAATATTTCTTCTCATCGCCTTACACATGTTGCTGTGTCTCTATGGCTATTTTGATCATTTCCCCTTCTATGTTAGAATAGCACTTACAGAAAGTCTGGCTCATCTTAAATGCTCAATAAATGATGGATGAATGGATAAATGTTCAATTGTAGGGCAGTTTCAGAACAATGTTATTTACAAAGTACTTTATTCCATGCTTACAGGTATTATATAATGTATGTGAAGGACTCAATGACAATTTTTTACAAAGAGAATCTGAAATTAGTATCATCAGGGAGATCAAAGAAAGACATCTACCCCAGGCAGGGTTGGACAGGTGGGGTTTGCCAATGTCCAATGTGGTTAGCATCCCCCTGCTAGCATTGTGTCTGGTTTTCCAGATAAAGTCTCTGTTCTCTTAGATTATAGCAGTTGCTTCAAAAAGGGTGCGAGATGAGATCACAGTCTGAATTTATAAAGTTTGCCTTCTGATACACATCACCAGTTGCATGTTCTGAATCTTTTTCATTGATTTCTATCACTTCATCCAACACCCTCTGCATGATAGGACCTTGATAAAGCATTGTCAAATGTACAAATGTATTAATGGAGTGTGTGTGTGTGTGTGTGTGTGTGTGTGTGTGTGTGTGTGTGTGTGTGTTACTGGTCAGTGAACCCAGGGTCATTCTACCTCTGAGCTACACCCCTATTTTATTTTTTATTTTGAAACAGGGTCTCACTGAGTTGCTGAGGGTCTTGCTAATTTGCAGAGGCTGGCCTCAAACCTGTGGTCCTCCTGTTTCAGCCTCTCAAGTACTGGGAATACAAGAATGAACTTATCATGTCCATCTTAGTTTAATGGATTCTTTTAGGAAGTATTTTGTTTACATGTTTATTTTTGTGGTTTAAATTTAGTATCTTTTCTGTAGCAGTTGGGGACAAAAGGAATTATAACCTAGAACCCTTAAGGGGATCTGTTTTAGGAAAGAACAACAGTTTTGAAAGAATCTAAAAATTATTTCAATAGTAGACTAATACCTTTTTTATTTGGTTTGTCTATTACTAGTGCATATTATTTCATGAGTCCCCATTGTGCCACTTGAAGTCCTCCTGGATGGAAGATTTGTTCCCCAGTTAGTGTAAGAAAGTTAACGTACTGTTAAGTGCTGTGTGTAGCGATAGAAGTCTATTAATAATACATATGTGGAGTTTGACTAGCAAAGCCATCTGCTGAAGAGCAAAGAGCTTTGCACTTCAGAGCAGCTTTCCATAATCAATAGCCCCACTCTATCCAATAAAAAATTACTGGAGCATAAAATGTGTAAAGCTTGATCAGTTCCCTTTATTTTGGTCGTCTGTTCAGCAAAAACTGACAAGTTAATTCTTTTCTAAATGCATTTACAACTTTAAAAGGACAACAGACATTATCATAAATTAGTCATGCTGCAGTACACTGATTTTTAATATACACACACTTTTAATTTGAATACCTTGCACTAGAGTCTTAGTTCCAAAGAGTGTTTGCAATCTATATGTGCTCAGTCAAAACATGAGTATTAACTAATGCAATATTCTTTCAATCTGTCATCATTAAATCACTTGAGATTCTGTTCCAGGTTGCTGTGCTTTAAGTCTAAGCCTTTAGAAGAAATAGAAAAGAAACATACACTTTGTAAGCAATTCCAAGCCTTATGAAAATGATAAGGTTTGAAATCTGAAGGGCAGAGTTTGCTGTAAAGCTGTATTGGTCTGGACATCTTATCGCTGTTAAAATTCCTTTATGGCACATTAATAGGATGAAGGTCTTTTAAGGCTAGTTCCTAAATGCTAGGTGTGGTAGTGTATGCCTGTAATCCCAGTACTTAGGAGGCTGAGACAGGAGGATCATAGGTTTGAGGCCAGCCTCAGCAACTTTACAAGACCTGGTTTCTAAACAAAAAATAAAATAGGGTTGCGGGTGTAGTTCAGAGGTTGAATTCCCTTGGGTTCAATTCCCAGTATCCCCCCCACACACACACACAAAATAGCTATTAAATTTGCCTACTTTTAAATTTTGACTTTGGCTTTACTTATTGCTTCACAGCAATTAATTTCTTACTCATTTTTTTCTCATTCTCAACTTAGAGAATAGTTTGGTTAAGACATTCTTGGGTTGGACAGCATTCCTCTAAGGAAGTCAAGCCGGCTACCTAAGTTATTGAACTCCAAGGCCTTGAGTAGGCTTTCCTAATCCAGAATTTTTCTCTTGTATCTCTTGATGAAAATGAGTATTTCCACACTCAGAAGTTTCTTTCTTTGAGTTAATCTTGGCTTCTTTTTAAGCTGCATGTATATCTCCTGAGAATGATCTCATATTAAATCATAATTATTTCTAACTCATGTGGATACTTTTATTGACCATTTCAAGAAGTAGACTTAAATTATAGAGAAATATGAATAAATGTTTAGTTTCAGGTACAGGAAGAAAGGTTCACAAATTGATTACATGAGGTAAATGAAATGAAAAAAAAAAACCCTGAATTTCATAGTTATATGATTGCCCTGATGTTTGCTATTTATCCTTTTTATTTCCTTCCCATCCCATGTCTGATCCATTAGAGGGTTGCTCTACCTTCAGGATCTATCCAGAATCTACTCCTTTCTCAACATACTCATGGAGACTGATGTTGCTGAAGCTGCCATCATCTCTCTTAGACTGGCAAAGGCCCCACACCTTCCTGCCTCCTGCTACCCTCTCTCCCTGCCATGCTTCACTCATTAGCCAATGTGGTCCTTTAAAATCTTAAATCAGTCAGACATGGTGGCACATGCCTGTAATCCTAGTACTTGGGATGCTGAGACATGAGCATCACAGCTTTGAGGATAGCCTCTGCAACTTAGTAAGACCTTGTTTTAAAAAAAAGGCAGCGTGTATAGCTCAGAGATTCCCTTGAATTATTTCCTCAGTAGGAAGAAAGAAAGGAAGGAAGGAAGGAAGGAAGGAAGGAAGGAAGGAAGGAAGGAAGGAAGGAAGGAAGGACCCACCAACAATGAAGAACATGTTTCCATTCTTCCAAATATGTTCCATGAATTTTATCACATTTGGAAAAACACAATCCTTACTTGAGCCTACAATGTTCTACATATGGCCTGGCTTTCAACTCCCCCTCATTTCTGGTCTTGGCCACTCTGCCCAGATCCTCTGGTCCAGCCCCAGCCATGCTGCCTTCTGTCCTGTTATTAGAGCAGGCCATACATTGTCCCACCTGGGACCTTCGGGTGTGCTCTTCTCTCTGCCTGAAACATTGCTTCTTGCCCACCTGGTCTTGTACCTACTGTCTCATTTCATTCAGGACTCTGAGGAATTTCCTTGCATGGTGTTGAAATAGCTCTCCTTATCCATCTCTCTCATTCATATGTCATCTGATGTTCTGTATTGATGCATATATGGCTACTTGCCTACTAGAAGGTAATCTTCCCAAGGTCAGGGGCTTCACTCCACTCACCACTGTCCATCTTTACTCTCTGAAATCATCCTCAGCACAGAGTTGTAGCCTGAGAATTACTTATTGAAAAGCAGGATGAGTGAAAGCATGTGTGCATACCTGATTTGCTTACTGTTTGGGCAGGACTGTTTCTTTTTTCTGATGGGGTCTGCTTGTTAACACCTTTCTGGCTTCAGTCGCTCCTCCATATCTTCATCTGAACTAGAATATCCTTGCAGGAGTTGTCTTCCATCTAGATTCATCATTTGGGTCCTTAGCATTCCCTTTCCTGGAGCTTTGGGGTTTCAGAGTGGCTAATGGTGTGCTCTCTCACCAACAGGAGGAACATCAGAGTTGTTCTCATAGGAATAGTTGTCAGATTTATCTAAAATTCAGAATGGTCAGGGAGAAATGTACAGTACTTGCTTTCAGGACTTGAAAAAGGCATTTGCCTTCAGGAAGTTGTCTTCTGCACCTGTTTGTAGGAATTTGGATTTTCACAATTAGAGATTCCGTTATTTGGCTTGTAGTTGGTTCTATTTTTAGCATGCAGTTATTTCCTTAAAGTGCTAAAATCTGGCACTATATGATAGCAATGCACTAATTATGAGTTGCTATAAAATATCCTCAAGCCACGTTTGTGCATGAGATTAGAAGAAACAATTATTTAACATTGTGAAATATTAACATTCAGTTGTCACTGACAATTCCATTATGCACTTCCTCTAACCAACACTAGCCTAGCACTTGGGTGTCCTCGTCATAGTGAGGCAGAAGCTACCTATAACTTACTAAACTTGCATTCAGTATCACCAGATGGGACTTCATGGACTTTCTATTCACTGTTTAAATGTACCAGAATGTCATTTCATTAAGAAGACTCACTTTAGAATCAGATAAACCTCACTTTGAACCCTACATTTCCACTTACATGACCTCAGAAGAGTTACTTAACCTTTATGATAATTCTCTCATCTCTAAAAGAGCAAATTATATTTTCTTCATAGGGTTGTTGGGAGGAGTCAATGAAGTAATGTAGCTAAATTCATTAGTGCAGTGCCTGGCATAGATTAAGCTCGCAGGAAGTGTTGGATGCTGTATTTATTACTCTAGGGATCTGCCATGATACCCTCACAGCCCTAATAAATTAATGCCATATTTATTCTGTTCAACCAGACCCTTTGTCAAAAGCAAATTGATCCTAGATACTTGCAAGGGCAGGGGGCCATGAGAATCGATTTATTCCTTTTATTCCATGTTCATCTTCTCTACTGGAAGTATTTCCACAGCTGATTTCAAAGTGCTGCTCACTATAAGAGGTGGGACTCTGGTCTTTGAGACTCTCCTAAGCAGGAAGACAGAAAGATGTGTTGAAAGGCATGGGAGTTGGGAGACAGGAGCTTAAAAAGACTTGGCCATTGACACAGCCTTCGCCATTAAAGAGAGAGTCCGGGCATCAGAAAGTCAAGCTTTCTGGGGGCCAGAGGACCATGACTGCCACCACTTCTAAAGGAGCAAGGGAGGAACGTTTAGCCAAGTGTACTCCTTTGATTTCTTATTCTGTAAGATCCCAGACTTGCTTCCTCAGGTTGACAGAGTTCAGGACATTCCATTTTCATAGCTGCCGGGTGATTTGTGACTAAACATAGGTAGAGCTTTTGAAAAACAAAGTAAAGGATGAGCAAAGACTATGAAAGGACCCACATTCAGAAAAGAATATACAAGTTGTGTGCTGGGAGCTTTTTCCTTCTGTTTCTTGCTGGTTGGTATTTTCTCTGAGGTGGTAAACAATAATGATAGTGATGAATGTCCTAAATTTCTTTAGAGAATTTGCCGATTGCCAGTGAATAGAAGTTGGGTGTTTTGGGTTAATGAACTACCAAGAGAGTTTTTGTTACTTTATGTAAACTGTAGTTATTAAACTTTCCTCTTCATTTTTCTCCATAATGATTTCCAAAATACCTCTATTGCTAATTCTTATAAGGTCATAATAAATTAATTGAAAAAGAAATGCATACAGTATGGCCTATTACTTTCAAACAAGCCAACAAAATGCTGTGACCCTCTGTAATGCTAATTTTTTTAGTGCTATCTGATTAGCTTTGGTTGCTGGAACTTATACTGTGGCCATCCTGGATCTCTCATATTAGGATTACTTTTCCGGGGGCCCTAGGGGTTGAAACCAGGGGCATTCCATCTCTGAGCTATACCCTCAGCCTCTTTTATTTTTTCCATTGAAAGAGGGTCTTGCTAAGTTGCTAAGACTGGCCTTGAACCTGTGATCCTCTTGTTTTAACCTCCCAAGTACTGGGATTACAGGCATGTACTACTGTACCCTGGTAATATTAGGACTTCTGATGAAATCAATTAGATTCTCACAAATAAACTATCAAGTGACTGTGTGTGTGTGTGTGATTTCTGAGGCAGCAAGGAGCAAATAACACACGTAGAAGGATGTAAGAAGAAAGGGAATTAACACTTAATGGATTTTTATGCTTGGTATCATTATTCCCATTTATAAATGGGAAAACAGAAGTTGGAGTGAATTCAGGTGATTAGTAAGTAGCAAGACACACATTCAAGCCAGGTCAGTTTGGTGTTGAGATGTGCATTTCATCTACCCCACAGGACCCCCTGTTGTCTCTCTTACTTCCTGACTGTATGTTTTGGACAGTATTCTCACCACTGTGACTCAAATAGCTGGCACACAAAACCTAGTGGAAGGTGATACTTATTTGCTCAAAGATCTGGAGACTTCAGTCCATCTTATGCCAACTTCCAAACGAGCTGTGGCTGCTGGTCCTCAGGGCATTTTTGCAGGGAGCAGAAACAGAGGGTGAGAGCTTGTGTCAGCTCATGGTGTCAGGGGAGAGAGCAGGAAGCTGCAGCAGCCACCTGGGGCAATACTGTCCCCAATCATCTTCCAGGGCCCTCTCCCCAGCAACCAATCCCTACCTTCAACATGGCTGCCTTGTCTACATCTGAAGTATAGAAGTATTTTAAATCTCAACACTATATCATAGCAGCCTTGGAGCTACCTGTTATACCTGACTCCTTACTAGCCAGAGAGCCCTCCCTTTTGGGGGACTCTTGGAAGAAGAGGATGTGGAATGAGAGTTTGGTAACCATCCACCTCTACATACCCCAACCTCATTGTATTTAGTCCTAGAATAAAGAGCTACCTATATCCTGAGGCTTGGGGTCAAGGAGGATAAGCCTTCTATTTGCATGGCCATGAAAAATAGGTGAGAACTCTGGGAAGGACTTTCAAATTGTAGCTCTGGAGAAGTACTATCTCTGGTGAGAACTAAAGCTCTTTCAGTCTCTAATACCCAGGGATTAGAAACATATCATCATCTGTACTCACCTGGCATGAGTAGCATCTAAACTCTGTTCCCTCTGTTCTTGTCTTACCCATGGACAAGTTTTTAGGCCTGGGAAAAACATGTGAAAATGAAGTTGTGAGATTGAGGGAGAAAGATTGTGTTACAAGCCTCAAAGGATTGTCTATATCCTTTTTCTCCAATGGGATTTTTACAAGGCTAATGATTCTCTACTGTCAAGTGCTTTAGAATGATGACATTCATTGTGAGGGCTTTGGCTACTGTTAGGTTTCTTAGAGATTTGCTTCCTTGCTTTGACATCTGTTACTTGATCTCAGTTTTACTCTAGTTTCTGTAAGATCAGACTCTTGGTGATGTGTGATTGTTTTTGTTAAACATTTCTATTTAAAAAATATCACAAAGCCAAACATTCTCTTCAAATCTGAAATAGACCATAGATATGAGAATATTCTTAGGTTTTATTTATTATTCCAGAAGTTAATGAGTATGTTGGAGTGTGTGAATGCCGTAGGTTTATATTAATGCTGGAGATGTGAATAACTCTAACAACCCACAAAGGAAATTATTTGTGAAAATATTCTCCAGTTATGAATGTAGTGGTGAAATAGCTGTGTTATCTCCTGTAAGTTATACAAACTCCATTGTGTGTTTCTCCTTTAATTGTGTGTTCATAGTGGATTATTTCTTAACCAGCTAGAAAACAGGAAGATATATTCCTAAGTCAATTTAAGTAACATCATGGCTATATATGTAAAAAAAATCAATTGAATATAGTGACTTTGTTTCAACTCATTTTTAATACATATACCTTTATCTCAATAGCCAAAGTTCAACTGGGTAGAAAAAAAATTTCTACATCAAAAAGATTAAAACATTGGAGATCATCTATATTTGAAATATATTCACAATTTCACACTCATACACCATCCCAATTAAAAAGCAATCAATAACTTTCATACAAAGTCATCTATAAGACTATGAAGCGAAATTGACAATTTCAGCTGCCACAAATTAGACTCATGTGTTTCTAGCTCCTTCCTCTAATTCTTCACACTCTTCCAGCTTCGGAGTTGAGGCACACCTACTGTTTATATGGTTTTCTTCAATCAGACCATCTCATTCTGTCTTTCACAAAGGACTCCCATGCTTTCCCTAGGTAATATAAGGGATTTAGTAATTGTAAGCCAGTAGACTACTTTATCCTCAGGCAAAGACGTGGCCCTAGAAAGGGAGATTTTCATACACACTTGATGCCATGACTTGTTTGCTTTAGAATTGTATATTTTCCTTATTGCCTCTTCTTCTTTTAAATAAATCAAACCAAACAGGTATTCCTGGAGAACCTCTGAATGGAAAGAATGTCAAGTCTCTCTCCTCCTGGAGCAGCAGGACCCCCACTGGCACATGACAGGACCTGTTTGTGGAGGTGGGATCCAGACCCGGGAGGTATACTGTGCCCGAAGCATACCAGCAGCTACTGCACAGAGGGCCAAGGAAGGTAGGCAGCCAGTTCTGTTATAGATGGTGCTGCTGGTTGGAAGAGAAACCAAGTCCAACATCATCTCCTTAGTATTCTCGATTCTTCCATTAGGATCCCTAGCATTTATACATTTAATATTTGTTGTCTTGTCTATCTGTTTCATTCTTTCATTTGTGGCAGTTTGGATGAGTTAAAAATAGTAGAAATGATAATAACATCTGCCATCAAAGAGTCATGGTGAAGTATATTTGTTTTGTCTTTTATATATACTTTTTTTGGTGCATTGTAGTTTCATATCATAATGTAGTTCTGAGTCATAGGGACATACATGCACCCAGCACTTGGCCCTCTCTCCACTCCCTCCCCTTTTCCATAAATGATATTGAGATTAGCATTCAAAACTTCACATATATGCATAATGTCAATGGAAGTGTTTCCTTCATTAATTCACCGTCCCCCCATCTTCAGCACTTCAACATCTAGTCCTCCTCCATTAATCTACTCAGGTTTCTCCTCCAATGTCTAAAGTCACTCATTTCTCATTTTTTATTCATTTACTATTTTTTCCTATTTTATTTTTTTTTATTATTGGTGCATTGTAATCATACATCTTTATTAGGTACGAGCTGGTAAAGACATACATGCACACATCTCTCATTTAACCCTTCCCCAATTCCTGTCCCATTCCCTCTCCCTCCCTCCTCCTCCACTTCAGTTTAGTGATTGACATTGATATTTATGAAAGTACATCATATGCATTAGGGTGGTTCCCTCTCCCTCATTAAGATTTCTCCTTCTTCATCTAGAGTCCCTCTTATGACACACATTCTCCCTAGCTTCTGCATATTAGGGAGCACATCTGATTTTTTACTTTTTGTGACTGACTAATCTCATTAACATAATGCTTTCCAGTTCCATCCATTTCCCTGCAAATGACATGATTTTGTTCTTTTTATGGCTGAGTAAAATTCCATTGTGTACATATCCCATAGTTTTGTAAACCATTCATCTGTTGACGGATATCTTGGCTGGTTCCATAGTTTGGCACTTGTTAAGTGTGCAGCTATAAACATAGACACAGATGCATTGGTCTGAAATTGGCAAATTTCTAGATATATATAACCTTCCTAAATTGAGTCAAGAAGATACAGAAAACTTAAACCAACCAGTAGCAATCAAAGAGATAGAAGCAGCAATAAAGAGTTTACCATCAAACAAAAGCCCAGGGCCAGATGTTTTCCAACAGAATTTTATAAAACATTTATAGAAGACCTAATCCTTATACTCCTCAATCTATTACACTAAACAGAAAGAAATGGGACTCTCCCAAACACATTCTATGAAGCAAACATCACATTAATACCAAAGCCAAATAAAGACAGCTCAAGAAAAGAAAACTATAGGCCTATATTGCTGATGAACTTAGACACAAAACTGCTAAACAAAATACTATTAACAGGCATTCAATAACACATCAAGAAAATTATACACCATCATCAAGTCAGGTTCATCCAAGGTATGCAAAGCTGGTTCAATATACGTAAAACAATCCATGTAATTCACCACATGAACAGAACCAAAGACAAGAATCACATGATCATTTCAATTGATGCTGAAAAAGCAGTTGATAAAATATAACACCCATTCATATTAAAAGCACTGCAGAGAATTGGACTAGAAGGACTATACCTCAACATCATAAAGGCAATATACAATAGGCCCACAGCCAACATCATATTAAATGGGGGAAAACTGCAAGAGTTTCCACTAAAACCAGGAACAAGACAAGGATGTCCATTATCACCACTTCTGTTCAATATAGTACTTGAGACTCTAGCCAGAGCAATAAGGCAAGAGAAGGAAATCTAAAGTCACTCTTGTATCTTGATTATTCCCTAGCTTCCATATATGAGAGAGAACATATGATCCTTCCCTTTCTGTGACTGGCTAATCTCACTTAACATGATGTTCTCCAGGTCCATCCATTTTCCTTCAAATGACATAATTCTCTTCTTTTTGTTGCTGTGTAAAATTCCATTCTGTGTATATCTCAAAACTTTGCAATCTATTCATCTGTTGTTGGACACCTAGATTGGTTCCATAATTCAGCTATTATGAATTGTGCTACTATAAAAATTAATATGCATGTGACACTATAATGTTCTGATTTCAGTCCCTTTGGACAGATATCCAGGAATGGTATAGCTGGATCTTATTCAGGATCCAATCCCAGTTTTCTGAGGAATTTCCACACTTATCCCCATAGCAAGTGCACTAATTTGCACTCCCACCAAAGGTGTACTAGAGTTCCTATTTTGTCACATCCTTGCCATCATTTATTGTTATTTGGCTTCTTGATAATTGCCATTCTGATTGAGAAATAAAAGCCTTCTCTCTCTCTCTCTCTCTCTCTCTATATATATATATATATATATATATATATATATATATATCTTTTATTTGTGCATTCTGGTCTCACATCATAAAGTAAATCATGTTGACAATGACATACATGCACACAGCACTCGGTGTCCCCCCCAAGCCACCTCCCCATCTCCCCCCTTCCCATACATTTTAATTTCCTTTTGTATTTCTTCTTTTGTGAAGAGTCTATTTAGTTCAATTGCCCACATTTTGATTGGACTATTTGTTTTTTGTTTTATTAGTATTAAGAATTTTAAGTTCTTTGTTAGTCTTCTATGAGAGGAGTAGCTGGTAAAGATCTTTTCCTATTCTGTAGGTTCTCTCTTTAGACTCTTTGCTTTGCTGCACAGAAACTTTTAAATTTAATGCTATCACATTTATTAATTCTTGTTTTAATTTCCTGAGCTTCCTCTAGTAATTTCAAAGTCTCTCTTCTAATGTCCAGGTCTGTTATCCATCTTGAGTTGATTCTCATGCAGAGTGAGAGGTTGGGGTTTAATTCCATTTTTCTACAAATGGAAAAATCAGTTTTTCCAACATCATTTGTTGAAAAGGGCTGTCTTTTCTCCAGTATATGTTTTTGACACCTTTGTCAAAAATCAATTGACTATAAGTGTTTGAGTTTGTTTCTGTATCTTTTATTGTGTTCCATTGGTTTATGTGTGTTTTTTTTTTTTCTAATATCATGCTATTTTTATTAGTATGGCTCTGTAGTATAATTTGAAGTCAGGTATCATCATGCCTCCTTCCTGGTTCTTATTGCTAAGAATTTCTTTGACTGTTCTGGGTCTTTTGTTTTTTCCATATGAATTTTAGGACTGATTTCTCTAGCTCTGTGAATAATGACATTAGTATTTTAATAGGGGTTGCATTGAATCTGTAGATCATTTTTGGTAAAATGGCCATTTTGATAAAATTTATTCTGCCTATATAAGAGCAAGAGAGATCTTTCCATCTTCTACTATCTTCAACTTTTTTCTTTAGTGTTTTATAATTTTCATTGCAGCGTGTTTTTTTTTTGTTGTTGTTGTTATTTTACCTCCTTGATTAGATTTATCCATATGCATTTTACTGCTTTTGTGAATGGAATTTTTTTATGAATTTTATTCCCAGTAGATTCATGTTTGGTATAGATTTATTTTGTTTCTTGCTACTTTGAATTTTTTAATTAGCTCCAGAAGTCTTCTGGTTGAGTTTTTTGGGTCTTCTAAATATAAGATCATGTCATGTACAAATAGAAATCATTTCAGTTCCTCTTTTTCAATTTTTATTCCTATGATTTTCTTCTCTTGCCTTATTGTTCTGTCTAGAGTCTTGAGTACTATATTGAAAAGGAGTGATGATAGTGAGCATCCTTGTTTTGTTCTTGAATTTACAGGGAATTCTCACAGTTTTTCCTCATTCAATATTATATTGGCTGTGGTTTTATTGTATGTTACCTTTATAATGTTAAGGTAAGTTCATTCTATTCTGATTTTCAGCAGTACTTTTTTTTTTTTAACATGAATGGATATTGAGTTTTGTCAAATGCTTTCTCAGCATCTATTGAGATGATCATGTGATTTTTATTCTTAGTTCTATTTATGGCTAATTACATGTATTAATTTGCATATATTGAACCATCTATATGTCCTTGGAATGAAACCCACTTGGTCATGGTGTACAGTTTTCTTGATATGATTGTTAAAGCATATTGCTAGTACTTTGTTTAGAATTTTTGCATCTGTGTTCATCCAGAATATTATTTTGTAATTTTCTTGAGGTATCTTTATTTGATTTTGATATTAAGGTGACACTGGCTTCATAGAAGGAGTTTGGAAGAATTCCTATTTCTATTTCACAGAATAATTTGTAAAGGATGGAGTTTCTTCTATAAAAGTTTTTTAGAATTTAGCTGGGAATCTGTCTGGACCTGGATTTTCCTTTGATGAAAGGCTTTTTATTGCTGTTTCTATCTCTATGGTGAAATTTAAATGAGAAAAATGTACCTAAAGTGTGTTGCAAATGAATGCTGCATGCTAAGTGGCTAAAGAAGTGGCTACTGGATGGAGTGAGATGATTAGTCATGAATGAGCAGCATGTTGTTTAATCAGAGGTTTTTTTTTTTTTGTGGATATGTAAATTTCTACAGAAATGTCCCTTCCAAATGGTAAGAATCCGTTGTTTTGTTTCTCCAAATTTAATGTGTCTAAAAAGGAGAAAGGGGAGGATCTGAAAGAGGAAGAAAAAAAAATAGCCTTTTACATGTTAAGCTCTCTATGAAGCAGGTATAAGCTCAGTCGTAAGCCATTTATGGCAGAGTTTGGAATAGTGATAACATATAGAGGCTGGGAAACTCACTCTGATTTATGTAAGTCAGTTGATTGAAAAGCCAAGAGTAGACAACAATCTGGAAAAATGTGTGGCCTCTTCTAGCCACATTAAAGAACATAAAAGCACTACTCTGTGTAGAAGTGGTAAAGGTAAAGATGCTTACTTGGGCTTCCCAAGCATGTATACACATTTGTACTGTGGACTTTAGTTATGAAGGCATGATGCCAGCTTTCTTGCTATGATCATACATCTCGTTTATTTTGTAAAGGTTCTCATGTTAGTTTTTGTGTTATGCAGCCTCTCAGAGTTCTAGAGGCATCTATGACCATAGGCTTGAACGATCACTATTTGGGATAATTTTTATAGACTCCTTCACATTTTCCTTGGACAATTAAATTTAAAAATCCACACTTCAGAGTTAGAGCTATTTTAAAAATAATTAATTTTTCTTCCTTCTCTGATTTTACTTTTGAGAAAAGACCATTTACATACTTTCTGTTTCAGGATAAAATATGGCTGCTTACTCTATGAATTTGGGGGAACAGAATTTTCGTAAAAGATCCAAGTTATTCTTTCAAACACTGGTGATCCTTCCATACTATCTTATCTCTTCTTCTCTTTTACTATTAACTACAGTTCTAAAATCTTCCAGGACAAACACATTTTTTTTTTTGTAAAATTGACATATTATGACCTATATACTTTTAGCATCAATTTTTAATCTTCTATTGAAATTTTCTCCTTCTTTAAGTTTCTTTAGTAAAAATAGCTTTTCTTATGGAACACATATTTCCAAAGTTTCTTCAACCTTAATATTTTTAGCTTCCTTAATGAAAACAAACTGGGCAGGAAGATTGCAATTAGAAAGAAAGTGGAAAGATGGTGTTTTAGAGTTGGAAATTAGATGCTACGTGGTGGGGGGGGCAAATAATGAAAGGATGTTGTTTACAGATTTGGCAGCCTGTCTACCTCAGGCATCTTAAAAAGAGGAAAATATCTTAGGCCAATGCATACTTCAAAATTAGTACTTAGGTTCACATGGAAACAGAAAGTACATAAAAAGCCCTCAGTCTGATAGCCCAGTTCTCAGGGAGAGGAGGTCTAAATGTAGGGCCACGTTGCAAACACATCAATGTGTTAAGGTGACCATTTGCTCTTATACAAAGTGGAATACAGTGAGTAAAATTGTATTGGGTAATATGTCATAGCCACATTAAAGGCATGAGACTGCCTACTACTTACCTTTGTAGTTGTTATCAAAGGATTTTTATTTTGTTCTTTGGTGCAAGTTGAGCCAGCAGGATTGTTAAACTATTATTTTATTTTAAGTGCTTGCATTCTTACTGTTATCATTCATAGATATTCCATGACAAATCTTCCAACATAAGAATTTCTTCTTGACCAAGTTATATCTATGAATATAACTTGTTTACAAGTTATATTCATAGATATTCCATGACAAATCTTCCAACATAAGAATTTCTTCTTGACCAAGTTAATCCCCTCTTAAGGACATATTTATTGTAAGAGGTCATTGAGTGTTCAACAAATTAAATGGGCAGAATTTCTAACCATTTCAGCTAATGTAGTAATAAAGGCCAAACGATGACATTTCTTCTAGTTCTGTTTTTGTGACTATCTGCTTTTTAAAATGACTATTATTTTAGATTTTGAAGGGAGAAAGCATATTAGTAGCATTGATTTTAGAAACTCCTTTCTCAGTCATAAGTGACTTTCCCACAAGGTTAATGTCTTCTTAACCCCATGGGTACTCTTTCTGTTCACTCTCTAGGGTATAATTGACTGCTTTTTCTTCCCTACAAAATCATATCACCCACTGTATTTGGCTATTGTATATTCCAAGAACCTGATCTTAGAGGAATTCTCAATCTTGGAAGAAACTCAAGCTTCATTTCCATGCATCCTTCTTGCAACAGAATTTCTAGATGCCAGAATAAAAAGAGAATGTTAATCCCCTCTTAAGGACATCCAAATTTCTTGGCATAAGCTAGATTCTGAGGTGGAATACTGACATTGATTTAGTTCATTGATGACTTATTTTGGAAGATGCCCCTTTCTCCATTTGGCCTCATCCATGATGTTCTCATAAATAATATTATGAGAACACCTATGGAATATTAGTTGATACTATTATAGTCCAATGTCCCATGTGGTATTTTTAGTGCAGCCAAAATAATGCTATAACAATCCATAGAAGTATTATGAGTAATACTAAGCAAGCCAATGGAATTGGGAATGAAATGAGTATTTATGATTTTGTTTACCAGTTGTATTAGAATTATGTTTCTGTTTTATAATTCAGAAGCATCTTTCCTTGGACTTGGTTAGACCACTTTCTTCTTGCCATTTTCTCAAATAAAATGAAAGCCACTCAGTCTCATTCAGTGTTCATTTCTTAGAAGGTGAGATGTGAAACAAGGAAAATACCTTCACAACCTAATAAAGACTAGGGCAAATTTATTCTGTTTAAGACAATGTGGCCTAGAGACTAGGGTATCAACAAATATGAAGTGAAATGGCCTGAAAGATGTTGTGTTCATATGGTAAAGTGCAAGCAAACTAAATTTAAAAATCAGGAAAAGGTATTGGTTTGGTTGTAGTTGAGCAGAAAACTGCCTGGGACACACACACACAAAAACCAAATATATAAGATATATAAGATATGAGACATATATAAGATATAAGACATACATATATATGTAGAGAGAAATATATGTAATATATAATATATATGTATGTAATACAAGATATATGTAATACATATAGATATATGTAAATAAAACACGTGTATATTTCATACACATTTATGTATATATTTCACATTCATCATTGGCATCAAATAAGCATAGCTATTTTATCAATAGGATTTGGCTTTGAATTGTCTGTAAAATGCATTAGTCTCCTCCTTGACCCCACTAAGATTGTCTTTATCAGGTTGAGCCCAGAGTTGGTGTTAATGGAGTATGTGAGAAGACAAAGGTATGTTCAGATGCTTGATAGTATTTGAAGACACCATATTTGGAGTTTTAATTCTGACTTGGAAAGAACTCTAATAAGCTACAGAAATGTTTTAGAGGGCTTTTAATTCATTCAATTTTATTTTATTATTATTATTATTATCATTATCATTATCGTTATTATTTTTGCAGTACTAAGGATTGAACCCAGGGGCATTCTTCCTCTGAGCTACACCCCCAGCTCTATTTTTTTTATTTTTTTTTATTTTTACTTTGAAACAGGGTTTCACCAAGCTGCAGAGTGCCTCACTAAGTAGCTGAGGCCAGCTGAAAACCTGGATCCCCCAGTCTCAGCTTCCCAAGTACTGGGATTACAAGCGCGCCACCACGCCTGGCTTCATTCAATATTAAATGCTATGCTGATTTGACGAGTTAATGTGAATAATCATCATTCATTTTTCTCCCCCCCAAAGAAAATTTGTCATGGATCAGGTCTGTTTTAGGCTGTGTACTGGACACTGCTGGTTGAGGGTGTCCCTCCCATAATTATGTTATTTTAATTGAAAAAGCAAGTGTACACAATTCCACAATTCTCATTTGACCCCTTCCCCAATTCCCACCCCATTCCCTCGCCCTCCCTCCCCCTTAGGTTCAGTTCAGTGAGTGACCTTGATATGATTGTGTAAGAACATCATGTGCCTTAGGGTGTCCCTCTGCCCCGTGCATCCACTGCAATTAATTCAATTCTTAGCTTATTGAGGATCTCTCCTTTTCATATGGAGACCCTCCTGTGCCTCATCTTCTCCCTAGCATCTGCATATTAGGGAGAACATATGCTTCTTTACTCTTTGTGACTGGCTAATCTCACTTAGCATAATGTTTTCCAGTTGCATCCATTTCCCTGCAAAGAACATGATTTTGTTCTTCT
This sequence comes from Graphiurus murinus, assembly GCA_004027655.1. Classification (NCBI taxonomy): domain Eukaryota; kingdom Metazoa; phylum Chordata; class Mammalia; order Rodentia; family Gliridae; genus Graphiurus; species Graphiurus murinus. The sequence continues at coordinate 10,193 of PVLC010003991.1, read as the reverse complement.
TTATGGCTAAGTAAAATTCCATTGTGTACATATCCCATAGTTTTGTAATCCATTTATCTGTCGATGGACATCTTGGCTGCTTCCATAGTTTGGCTATTGTGAATTGAGCCGCTATAAACATAGATACACATGCATCGGTCTGGGTCTGGTAGTTTGGTTTCCATTCTTTTGAGTATATACTTGTGCTTAACAAAGATGTATGCTACATTGCACGAATAACTCCAAAAATATAAGAACAAAATCATGTTATTTGCAGGGAAATGGAAGGAACTGGAAAACATTATGTTGTTAAGTGAGATTAGCCAGTCACAAAGAGTAAAAAAGCATAGGTTCTCCCTAATATGCGGATGCTAGGGAGAAGATGGGATATGGGAGGGTCTCCAGATGAAAAAGGAGAGACCCTCGAAAGCAAAGAAGTTGATTTAACTGAAGGGGTTGGACAGGGGAAGGGGACTCACTAATGTATATCAAGGTTACTCACTAAATTGAACTTGAGAGGGAGGGAGGGCAAGGGAGCGGGGCGGGAATTCGGGCAAGGGGTCAAATGAGAATTGTGAGCTTATATATGGTTATCAATTTGTACCTAGCAAAGATGTATGCTTACAATGTATGAGTAAAAAAATAAAAAAAAGCAATTGTACTAATAATTATGCTACAGTGGCTTGCATCTTGTTATCATTACATATGTCACATGGATAAAAAGTAAGTATTGGTGCTGCGTGTGGTAGTGCATGACTTTAATCCCAATACTTGGGAGGCTGAGATAGATAGGAGGACCGAAGGTTTTGGCCAGCCTCAGCAATGTATTGAAACTCTCAGGAACCCAATGAGACCCTGTTTCAAAATACAAAATAAAAATGGATAGGATATAGCTCGGATAGAATGCCCCTGGGTACAATCTTCATTATCCCTCCGAAAACACTTAATTGTGTTCAAGGGTAATCTTCTTAGAGGGTATAATGGTTGTAGGAAGTTTGGAGGATCAGTAGGAAAGAATGTTCCAGTGTGGGTAGGGAAAAACATACAGACATGAACTGACAGGTTTGTGTTCAGTGGTGGCATGTGCATTGCTGTCAACAGCTCAGAGAATAAGGAAATTATAGTGACACTGGAAACCTGGGCCTTCTATGCTATTCTGAAGTTAATATTTCATTTTTTAAATTATCAGCACCCACTATAGCCTGTACTTTAGGCTTTTAAAGCGGGGAAGAAATTTCATGTGCTTACCTGTATATAAGAATGTAAAAATGTCAATATGCTAAGATAATTCTCATCAGTGGTCATATACTATTTCAAACTGACTCTTATTATCCAGAAAAGTTTGGAGGTATGAAATGAACTAATTTACATTTTGAACAGATGAACAGATTTCATAAGGGACAATTGGAAGAGATATCCCATCATCATTTGGGAACTGGAAATGTCCTTTACCTGTCTTTAGAAATTGGTTTTAAAGTCAATAAGCTCATTTGGGTGTGAGAATAAGGTATCGGGAAAGTAGTTTGCTAAGAACTTCCCTTAGTGTCAACACTGGGAGGAAAAATGAAACTGTTTAAATAGGGTAGTAGCATTTTCTCTTACTTTATGCTAACAGAGAAGTAGATAACTGAATGAAATGACCTTTGCTAATTAACAGCAGGATACTTGATGACAATTCACTTGTGGCCAAGAGAGATAAGGCTCTTGGCCTGTAATGTTTCTACTTCCTCAATTACTGGGATCGTGGGTGTAGGAGAAAGTTGGCAAGGGAAGTAGGAGCTAATTATCCACAGGCTGATCTCTGAATCTTTCAGGTGAAGCAGGCAGAGATGGAAGGGGTGGAAGCCCAGTGAAAGCAGGTGGTTGCTCTGATCCTTAACAAGAAGGAGGAGGAGGAAGGAAGAGGTGGGGGAGGAGGAGTAGAAGTTAAAGACAATCTCAGGGGTCTTTCTTTTTAGTTGAACTGTTTTATCTCTGTACTTATATCTTTTGGTTTGCTTATTTTTGGTACTGGGGATTGAACCCAGATGCATTCTATCTTTGAGCTATACTCCCAGCCTTCTTTAAAAAATATATATTTTTTTTCTTTATTTTTGTTTTGGTGGCACTGGGTATTCAAACCAGGGGCATTCTACCTCCAAGCTACACCCCAGCCCTTTTTATTTTTTATTTTGAAATGGAGTCTTGCTAAGCTGCTGAGGATCTGACTGGGTTGTTAAGGCTAGCCTAGAACCTGTGATCCTCCTATTTCAGACCCCCAAGTACTGAGATTATAGACCTGTGTCACCACATCCAGCTTCTACTTATATCATAAAACTACACACCATAGATATTGATGAATATAGTTTAAATATTCTCTCCGAGAATATAAAAGTTGAGAAAAGTTTAGGAAAGGAGAAAAGGAATATTAAATACTTAGAAGCAACTAGGTCACTAGGAGTCTCAATTGATATTGGTTTCTATTGGTTTTATTAATTACTATTTTATTTAAGTTCAATGATTTTTTGTAATAAAGTATAACAAACTTATCTTAATGTGATATAAAAGTATGTGTTGACTAACTGTGCTTAGAATAAATATGGAAGAGTTTCTACTTTAAGTATTCACTAAATTATCAGGTAGTTCTTGACATTAAAATTCTCCCAGTTTATTTAGCTCAAGGTGTAATTTACATGATTTAAGTGAGAGCAGGAGAGCTGCCCTGGACTAGTAAGGAAGACAGGATATTTGAGGAGAAAGCCTTATATTGAGTAAAAGTAGATACTAAAATAAGTGGTCTGTGGAAAAATAAACTTTTTTTTATGACAGGCGAGTCCTGCCTAATTTGCATTTCTAAATAGGAAAAACAGATGTTTTCCTTTGTGCAATATATTATGTATTTCTTCAGAATTAACATAGCTATCCTGACATGGTGGTGCATGCCTGTAATTCCAATACTGGGGAGGCTGAGAAAGGAGGACTGCAGGTTCAAAGCCAACCTCAGCAAATAAGGGAGATTCAGCAAACTAGTGAGACTTTATTTCAAAACAAACAAAAAAAGTAAATAAATAAATAAAAAGAGTTTTGCAGTGATATTTCAGCTTTCCTAATTCCATAGCACTAAGCCTATACTCAGTTTCTTCCTGGTTTCTGACTATTGGTATCAATGTATTTCTTACTCTATGCTTTACAGGCCCTTGAAGGCCATGCTTGTGTTTCTTCTTCTTTGAATTATCAAGTGCCAGTGCCCATCACGTAAAAGGAAAATGAATTCCTCTTGCTTGTTGGATAGCACAGAGAAACAAATTGTTTTTACCCCTGAAAAACTGTGACCCTCTTCTCATATATCAGCATCTTATTCCATACCAAGGCCAGGTTGTCCTGCAGTTCTAGAATGGACTCAGATAAAACAGAAGATTGAGGATCATGAAGTGATGGAAATGGTCCGAGGGGAAAACTGGGGCGGAAGGGAAAGGAGAGTCATTGGGTAGGAAGATTATCGTGGATTGAAATAGTTGCTTTGCCTAGTGGTCTAGTCTCATGACATACTAATAGATTTTAAAATAATTTTCAAAGTTAAATATATCTCTCTGTAGAGAAAACATGATGTAAACCACTGATAGTCCAAAGCTTCTCATTTCTATCAGTGTTTTATTTATTTTTCATTACTGGGGATTAAACCCAGAGGTGTTCTACTTCTGAGCTCCACCTCCAGTGCTATTTTAATTTTTTTATTTAAAAACAGAGTCTTACTAAGTTACTGAGGGTCTTGCAAAATTGCTGAGGCTGGCCTTAAACCTGAAATCCTCCTGTCTCAACCTCCCAACTACTGGGATTACAGGCATGCAATCATTTAGGAGGTGAAATAAGACAATTAATGAACCTGGAGAACATTATATTAAGTGAGATTAACCAGTCTCAGAAAGTGAAAGGTCATATGTTTTCTCTAACATGCAGAAGCTAGGGAGAAATTGGGATATCAGAGGGATTTCAGATAATGGAGGATAAACTCCAGTGTAGCCAGGGGGGTGGCCTAGGGGAAAGGTAGGGGAGGGAGAGAATCAACTAAGGAATCATTTCCATCAATATTATATACATATGTGAGAATACCAATGCCAATCTCAATATCCTGTATGTCCTGTATGGGGAAAGGGGTGGGGAGGAGGGAGGGAACTGGGGGAAAGCCCACCAAGTGCTGTGTGCATGTCTGTCACTATCACTACGAACTGCAGTATGATGTGAGACTATAATGCTTCAATAAAAGTATATGAAAAAGAAAAAAACAAGTACCTTGAGGAAAAACGAGAACTTTAAGGAAAGACAAAGTAAACCAAATGGGTATGAAGGACATAGACTAGGTTTGTGGAGAAAAAAGTTTTTACCTGGACCTTAAAGGAAGAACATGGTTTAGATGACTCACATGAAGGGGGCAGAATCCACATGAAGTAAATTGCATGAATAAGAACACAGAAGTGAAAAATCACAGGGAATATTTTGGGTAAAACTCATAATCAACCTGGACATGAATGTGAGGTGAGTGAAGGTAAGGGGCTGTGGATTTGGGGTAGAGGGGTTGAATTATGATCTTACTCCTGATGGTGATCCGAAGGTAAGACTTGAACCATGACCTTTTCCATCCCTGTCCAACACTCTGAGGTCCGATACTAAACCTGTCTTGTGTTCTAGGCCTTTGTAGCCAGTCTCTGTCTGTCCATTGCCCACTGTCCTAAGATCTCCCTTGTTTCCTGCACCTTAGCATATTTGCTCCCTGGATCAGACTTATGACCTAGCTAATCTCTGCTTCTTAGAAGTTGTTTCTTCTGGGAACCCTTTGAGGTGTCATAGGCTTCTCCACCACTGAAGATCTTTATCTTACTCCTTGTCACTACTCAGTGTAGGCAGTGCTCATGCAGCTGTACAGGTTTCTGAGGTCAAGGGTCACGTTTGTGTTAGTCACTATATTCTACACAGCACTTGGAACACAATGATGCTTGTATTGAATTCAAGCTCTGCACACCCTCAGTTTAAAGCAATCTAATGTATTGATCTTCCTTTGAGTTGCTTATGCCTTTGTGATCTTACTGAGAAAGTTTTTACCTGTGCCTATATGTTGAAGTGTTGGACCTATTCCCTCTTCAAGTAGCTGCAAGGTCTCTGGCCTGACTTCCAGGTCTTTGATCCATCCCGAATTGACTCTTGTGCAGGATAACAAAGTGTGGTTTATTTTCATTTTTCTGCATATGGTTAACCAGTTTTGCCAACACCATTTGTTGAAGAGGTTGCCTTTTTTCCAGTGTATGTTTTTGGCTCCATTTGTCAAAAATCAATTGACTAAGTGTGTGGGTTCGTTTCTGAGTCTTCTATTCTGCTCCATTGGTCTTTGTGTCTGTTTTTGTGCAAATGCTATGCTGTTTTTTTTTTTTATTACTGTAGCTTTGTAGTATAGTTTGAAGTCAGGTATTGCAATGCCTCTTGCATGGTTCTTGTTGCTAAGAACTACTTTGGCTATTGTGGGCCTTTTGTTGTTCTGAATGAATTTAAGGACTGATTTTTCTATGTCTGTAAGGAATAACCTTGGTAATTTAATGGGTATCACATTGAATATGTAGATCACTTTTGGGAGAATGGTCATTTTGATGATATTTATTCTGCCTATCAAAGAGCATGGAAGATCTTAGCATCTTCTAAGGCCTTCTTTGATTTCTGTTTTCAACTTTTTATAGTTTTCCTTATAGAGGTATTTGATCTCCTTGGTTGGGTTTATTCCTAAGTATTTTATTTTTCAGGGTGCTATTGTGAGTGAAATTATTTTCTGGATTTGTTTTTCAGAAGATTTATGGTTGGCATAACAAGAAAGGTTCTGACTTTTAAAGATTGATTTTGTATCCAGACACTTCGCTGAATTTGTTGATCAGTTTTATAAGTTTTTTTGGTTGATTTTGTTGGGTCTTCTAAGTATAGTATCATGCCATTTGCAAAAAGGGGTAGTTTTAGTTCTTCTTTCCCTATTTTTACCCCTTTGATTTCCTTCTCTTGCGTTATTGCTCAGGCTAGAGTCTCAAGTAATATATTGAACAGAAATGGTGATAATGGACATCCTTGTCTTGTTCCTGTTTTTAGTGGAAACTCTTGCAGTTTTTCCCCATTTAATATGATGTTGGCTGTGGGCCTATTGTATATTGCCTTTATGATGTTGAGGTATGGTCCTTCTAGTCCAATTCTCTGCAGTGCTTTTAGTTATGAATGGGTGTTATATTTTATCAACTGCTTTTTCAGCATCAATTGAAATGATCATGTGATTCTTGTCTTTGATTCTGTTCATGTGGTGAATTACATGGATTGTTTTATGTATATTGAACCAGCCTTGCATACCTTGGATGAACTTGACTTGATGATGGTGTATAATTTTCTTGATGTGTTATTGAATGCCTGTTAATAGTATTTTGTTTAGCAGTTTTGTGTCTAAGTTCATCAGCAATATAGGCCTATAGTTTTCTTTTCTTGAGCTGTCTTTATTTGGCTTTGGTATTAATGTGATGTTTGCTTCATAGAATGTGTTTAGGAGAGTCCCATTTCTTTCTGTTTAGTGTAATAGATTGAGGAGTATTAGGATTAGGTCTTCTATAAATGTTTTATAAAATTCTGTTGGAAAACATCTGGCCCTGGGCTTTTGTTTGATGGTACACTCTTTATTGCTGCTTCTATCTCTTTGATTGCTACTGGTTGGTTTAAGTTTTCTGTATCTTCTTGACTCAATTTAGGAAGGTTATATGTGACTAAAAATTTGTCAATTTCTTCTAGATTTTCTATTTTGTTGGAGTATAGTTTTTCGAAGTACTTTCTGATGATCCTCTGGATTTCCACACTGTCAGTGGTAATGCCACCTTTTTCATGTCTTGTTTTGGTAATTTGGGTTGATTCTTTCTTTTGATTAAATTGGCTAATGGTTTATCTTATTTTTTTTTCAAGAAATCAGCTTGGTTTTGTTTATTTTCTGTATTTTTTATTCCCTACTTCATTAATTTCTGCTCTGATTTTAATAATTACCTGTCTTCTACTGACTTGGGGTCAGACTGTTCTTTGAGCTGTGTCATTAGGTTACTTATTTGTTGATTTTCTGTTCTTCTTATGTGGACACTCAATCCTATAAATTTTCCTCTTAGTATTGGCTTCAAGGTGTCCCAGAAGTTTTGATATGTTGTGTCTCTGTTTTCATTGGTTTCTAGGAATTTTCTAATTTCTCCCCTTACTTTTTCTATGACCCATTCCTCATTCAGCAGTGTAGTGTTCATTCTCCATGTGTTTACATAGTTATTCTGGGCCTTCTTATAGATGATTTCTAGTTTCATTCCATTATGTTCTGAAAAGATGCAGGGAATTATATTACAGTTTTTTAATTTGCCAGTGCTCACTTTGCGGCCTAGAATGTGGTCTATTTTTTTCTTTCTCTTTAATTTCCTTTATCTTCCTTAACCTCCATTTTATTCCCCTTATATATTTCTTTATCATCATCCATTTCTTTTCTTTTTTTTCTTCCCTTTTCCTTTCATCTTGAATAAGTCTTGAGAGGTAGACCAGATTTAGTAATTGTAGTATACTTCATGGCAGTTAGCACCTTGCCTGGGAAAAAGTAGATTAAAGACTCAATAGACATTTCTTGAACAAATGAATATAAACTCCTTCCCATAGTCTCCATATTTTATTTTAGGCATTTATTTTACACTTTTAGGCACTTTTCTCTTCATTCTATTGTTCATGTACACCTGCACTTCATTAATGAGCAGTTGAGTTATTTTTTTCAAAGCAGAAGATCGCATTTGGAAAAGCATGCTGAGATCAGTGCATTTGAAATCTTTAGTTGAGAGTCTCACTCAACTTCATTTTGTCAGCTGGACTGAATAAACACAAAGCCAAGAAGTAATGAGGTTCCTCCTGGCAGAGGAGTTTCTGAGGAGAATTTATTATTTCAAAATTTGTTTCTCAGGCTTGCTGAATATGTGAATGCACTGCCAGGTAAGGTGTAGGAGAAATATCCACTTATTGACTGAATCTTCTGGCAGGAAAGATTTAACATCCTCACCAACTTATTCTAATTAGGATCTGCTCCCCCCCACACACCATGCTTCAGTTTAAAATTCTCACAGATTTCTTTCTCAAGAGGAAATAGTAACTTAGTAAGATGTCCATGTGCTTAAGAATAGGCGTCTCCCTGTGTCCTCTGGCCATTTTCTGAGACACACTGGAGGAGGGATTGGTTCCTATACAAGAGAAACAAGCTGAATTTTGGTATCACTTCTGTTTCCACAGTCTTATGTCTTAATGTGGAATATATAACTATAGGTCATTTTATTTCTTTAAGATCTGTTTTTCCTTTATTTTTATTGACGAATGAAATTGTATATATTTATGATATACACCATGTTTCTCTACATATATGTATGAATTGTAGAATGACTAAATCAAGCTATTAAACATATGTATCATCTCACATACTTACCATTTTGTAATGAAAACTCTTAAAATATACTTTTTCAGCAATTTTCAATTATACATTGTTATTAGCTATAGTCAACATGATAGGCCTCTTGAATCCGTTTCTCCTAAGATCTGCTTTTCTAAGAGCTTTAGTTATGTTTGTGACTCTTGATGAACTTTATCTGAGTTTCTTCAAAACTTTGTAGGGTTGGAGCTCAGCCAATCCTAGATATCGCTCTTTCTATTTGAATAATCTGCAAGCATCTTTAATTGAGTGTTGTCTGCATTAGACTCTTCTTTATCCTTTCTACATTCATATCAGAGGTTTGTCTAGTTTCCAAAATTCCTGACATGATCTCTCTTTCCTCCAGGTACTTATGCTAGAAACCCAGGAAACACCCTTGACATTTCACTGCCATCAACCCCTTTTTTCACAATCTAAATTCTATTAATTCTACCTTCAAATATAATTTGTTTATTCTATATATTTATTTCTATCTCTCTCCCCTTCTAGTATTAATTCTCACATGCACTATAATACAAATTTCCTAAACAGTTTACCTCCTTCTACTCTTTTCAAACAGAGTGGGGAATGATTTATATGTACAGCACATGGCTCTGAAGACAGACTGCCTCTGTCCAGACCTTTCCTCTATCACAAGTTCTATAACCTTGGGCAAGTTAATTAGCCTTTTCAAATCTTCAATTTCCTCATGTATAAAATGGACATCATAATAATCCTTAGCTCATGGAGTCATGAAAGAATTAAATGAACACCACACACACACACACACACACACACACACACCCCTTAGAATAGAGTCTTATATAACAAGCACTGTGTAACTAATAACTTTACTTTTCTTCTCCACACTCCTGTCAAAATAGTGTTACAAGAAAGCCCAAGTGTACTGTTCCCATGCAAACTGATCTCAATAGTTTCCCCTAAACTCAACCTCCTAACATCACTTGTAGGTTGATGTGTGATTTGGGCCTTGCCTACTTCTCCAGCTCAACTTATTCCTTTTATTCTATACCAGCCACATTCTGTGACCTTGGGCAAGTTAGTGAATCTTTTTGTATGTGAGTTTCCATTTTGCTGCTGGAGGCTTAGGATGCACACCCAGAGAGCAGAGAGCTGGAGGATCCCAGAGTTGAACCTAAAGGTCTTGGCTCAGTACTGGTGTGCCAACATAGGGCACAGAAGAGATTCATCATCATGGTCCCATCTCAGTGAAGAAGAGTTAGCATAAGGCACTGTGACCTTTGACTGGGAAGCCACTTCCCAGTTACAACTCTGTATTTCAGAAAGGAAGCATGAATTTTTGTGGGAAAACTAGCTGTCTCTTCCACAGGCATTTCTTTCCTGTATACCCCTTTATTATTTTTTATTTCTGCTGTAACAAATTAACACAAATTTACTGGCTTAAAACAATACAAACTTACCATAGTTATAGTGGTCAGAAGTGCAAATATTCTCTTACTGGACTGCTAAAGTCAATTTTTACCAGGGCTGTAGTTTTTCTAGAGGCTCCAGGGGAGAATCTGCTTCTTGCTTTTCTCAATTTTTAGAGATTACCCTCATTTCTTATCTTACGATTTCTTCCTCTATCTTCAAAGTCAGCAGCATAATATCTTCAAGTGTCATAATTTTTCTGTTTCCCTCTTCCATTTATAAGAAAGTTTGTGATTATATTTGGTCTACCTGGATAATTCAGGATAGGATAATCTCCAACTTGATTACCAACCTTAATTCGATT
>PVLC010003990.1:0-90127 GCA_004027655.1 Graphiurus murinus | reverse complement strand
AAAAAAAAAAAAAAAAAAAAAAAAAAAAAAAAAAAAAAAAAAAAAAAAGAAATGATGAAAGATGTTAAGTGGAGATTCAAGAAGGCCAAAAAATGGCATAGAGAATAACAAATGGACCATATTTATGTGTACAATAATAAATCTTAAGAACAAACAAACAAAAACAAAACCTTTAAAAGTCAGCTGAAAGAAGATTATCTTTAAAGGAGCAACAATGAGATTGACAATTATAGAAAAGAATGGAATCTAGAAAATAGATAACAATTAAATTATATGTATTTTGTATGTACATGTGTGCTGAAAGAGAATGTCTACTAAACAAGAATTATAAGTCCCTCAAAATAACCTTCAGAAATTAAAATGAGCCATGTCAAAATAAATGGATTAGTTGTGTTTTTTTTTTTTTTCAGGATAATTTTCTTCTGGTAATGGTGAACTAGCTTGTATTACACCATTTTTCTCATAAATACTATAAATATTCTGGAGAAAAACAAAATATTCACAGGGTATGAGTAATAGTATGTTTGTGATAACAGATGGAAGTGTAATTGAACTGAAAGATAAAATAATGTTGTATAATTTAAAGGATAAAAAAATGTTTAAAAATAAGAACAGAGACTCAGTGATCTTTGAGGTAATAAAAAATAGTCTAGCATACATGTAATTGGAATTATAGAATAAGATGAGACAGGGAATATAACAGAAAATATATTTGAGAAAATAATGCCCCCAACTTTTTCCAAATTTAGTAAAAGATATAGATACCCAGATTCTAGAAGTTCAACAAACCCCAAATAAAAGCACTACAAGGAAACCTAGACAACATCATATTCAAATTTTTGATAATATAAATCAAAGAGGAAATCTTTAAAGCTGCTACAGAAAAACAACGCATTATATTAAAGGGAACAACAATGTTGGTGATTGCTGACTTCTTATCACAAGCACTGAGTTTCAGAAGACAATGGAATGATGTTTCTAAACTACTGAAAAGATAAGAACTGGCAATAAGGGATTTTTGGCTAGCAAAAATATTCTCCAAGCATGAATGTGGAATAAAGATATTTCTCGATAAATTAAAACAAAAATAAGCCGGGCGTGGTGGCGCACGCTTGTAATCCCAGCATTTGGGAGGCTGAGACCGGAGGATCCGGGTTCGCGGCCAGCCTCAGCTACCTAGTGAGGCACTCCACAACTTAGTGAGACCCGGTTTCAAAATAAAGAATAAAAAATAAGGCTGGGGGTGTAGCTCAGAGGTAGAATGCCCCTGAGTTCAATCCCCAGTACTGCAAAAAAAAAAAACACAAAAATAATGGTTACTATTAGACAAATATTATAGGCAATGCTAAAGGAAGTCCTCCATTTTGAAGGTAAATAATACCAGATTAAAAATAATATCATGGAAACCTATAACCAGCAAATAAGTATTTAGGAAATGCAAAAGACCATTTTCATATAATTTTTAAAAACAGCTTTTAAGGCTGTATGAAGCAAAAAACATAACATTGGATTGTGTGATTTTTAGTTATGCTTCTTTATATATATAACATGTGAAGTTAAATACAGAATGGTGAAAGAATGATAAAATGGACCCTACTCTAAATAGACTTTTAAAACTTACGATGTATATCTCAATCCCCAGAGTAACTAGTAAAAAAATATCTGAGGAATAGGTAAAAATAAACAAATTAAAATAAAAGCACAAAATATATTCATCTAAACCAAAAGAAGTCAGGAAAAGAATATCAAAATAACAACACAAACAGAAGGGAAAAAAAAAAAACAAATAGTAAATGAAGGTCAAACTTTTGCCATTTGTCTAAATAAACTTAATTACATTAAATATAAAGGATTAAATCCAATTAAAAGGCAGAGATCGTTGAAAAAAATTTGAAAAGTAATATTAAGTGATATAATTTCTACAGCAAATGGCCTTTAAATACAGGAAAAAAAATGAAAATAAGTGGATGGAAAATTGTATAGCATGCAAAGCACTGAAAAGGATTAAAGTACTCAAAGAAGAATGAAGATTTGTCAAAATAACACAAATATTAAGTGATTGATTATAGGAAATCTTATCACTTTAAGTGGGACTTATTTCAGGAACTTAAAGATGGTCAATGTTAAGAAATCCATTAATATAATCCATCCCACTAGTAGTTTGTAAGATTACCTCCCATAGATATAAAAATCAATATTTATCACTCATTAAAACATTCAACACATTCAGAATTTATTAATGCTTTCTTATTGATAAAAAATTTATTTTTCAGCCCAGAAAGTATTATTTTACTTAGTAAGTAACTACTAGAAGTATGCCTACCAAATTCCAGAAAAGAAGTAATTCCCACCATCTCTATTTCTGCTACCATCATGAATGTTTTTTTTGTCTTCTTTGATTGGCTAATACATTTAGAATAATAAGAAGCATGTGAGTCAGGAACAAAGTAAAACTTTTACTATTTGCTTATGAAAATGTACCTGGGAAAGTCAATAGATCAATTCTGAAACAGTTTTCACACACAGAGACATAAAAAGCACAGAATTCAGTAACATTTAAGGATATACTTAAACTTTATATTATTTATATAAAGGATAAAGTATCCTTTATATAAATAAAAATATCCTTTATATAAATAATAATCATTTAAGAGATGTAATGCAAGGGAAAACCACACTTAAAATAACAAAAGATGAATTCTTATGAATACATGTAATAAGAAATATGCAAGACAAAAACTTAAAAGTACACTGAAGATCCCAAAAGTAGATCTGAGGAAATGAAAATGCATTCCTTGTTCTTAGAAAAATTTAGTATTGTAACAATGTCATCCAGGCAAATAAATATATAAATTTATAATGGTCCTTACAAAAATAACAATAGTTTTTTCCTTGGTCTGGACAAGGCTTTTAGCATTCATATGGAAAAATAATCAGATAAAAATAGGAAAACAAAATAAACCCACAGAGCTTAAAAAAAAAAAAAAAAAGAGCAATTCTAACATATTAAAGAATTTACCCTGGAATAGTAAAAGCAGTATCAACCCAAGTGTCCACACATAGAATATATTTATAAACTGCTATAGAGTGATTTCCTGAATGCTTTATTAACTGCAAAAAGAAATATATTAAACAGTTTTGAAAAATATATATATACAAGCATAAACATATTGCATCTGTATAGCAAACACACACAAATAGATAGATTATAGATGATAATGATAGGTAGATAGACATACACATCAGAATATATCAGTGAGTAATAAAAAAGTTTTTCCTCTGCTAATAGGTAGATGTGGAACGGGGTGATATTTATATGAATGAGTCTCTTTTGATATACTTTTGAATCTTGAGCCATGTACATGTCATATGAGTACAAAATAAAATTATATCAAAAGGATCTAAAGCAAATACAAAAATATATACAGAGGGAAGTTTATTAAATTGTATATCAAATTGATAACATAACCAATGAAACAAAGTAGTTCATTTGAGTAACTTTTGAACATTGTACATTCTTACAGTGATATATTCTAAAGTTAAACCAAAACATGAGCCGGGTATGGTGGCGCACACTTGTAATCCTAGCATTCGGGAGGCTGAGACCAGAGGATCTGGGTTCGCGGCCAGCCTCAGCTACCTAGTGAGGCACTCCGCAACTTAGTGAGACTCGGTTTCAAAATAAAAAATAAAAGCCGGGCGTGATGGCGCACGCTTGTAATCCCAGCATTCGGGAGGCTGAGACCGGAGGATCCGGGTTCGCGGCCAGCCTCAGCTACCTAGTGAGGCACTGGGCAACTTAGTAAGAGACTCGGTTTCAAAGTAAAGAATAAAAAATAGGGCTGGGGGTATAGCTCGGAGGTAGAACGCCCCTGCATTCAATCCCCAGTACCGCAAAAAAATAAAATAAAATAAAATAAAAAATAAAAAAAAAAAAATAGGGCTGGGGGTGTAGCTCGGAGGTAGAATGCCCCTGAGTTCAATCCCCAGTACCGCAAAACAAACAAACAAACAAACAAACAAACAAAAAAACTAAAACATGAAATAGTCTGAAGAATCTTGACCTTTATCTGGGAGGTTTGTTAATGTTACTGGTATAAATGTGCAATTCTAAAACTATTTTGTACTTTATAGAATAGAGAAAATGTATAAATATACTAATGCAAGCTTGAAGTTTCAGGATGGGAGAAGAAATGCAAATGTAAAATTAATTTTCTATTGAATTAGAGATTATCAATATGAACTCAGCATTTTAAGGAAAAAGCAGTATTTCTTAATGTTTCTCCTAAAAGAGATTAGAAGCAATAACCACCAGTTAGTGAAAGTACAAAATAGCCCAGGTCTTGGTCTCTAAATACCATTCTCCACAAAAGAAAACCAGAGGACTCTTGAAGGTGAGCGATTATACAAAATAAGCTTGAGATATATTGTTTTTAGTTAACTTTTTTTTTTTCTTTTTGGTCTCTGTCACCAAAATGCTTGATGATGACAATTTAAAGGAGGAAAGATTTATTTGGGCTCACAGATTCAGAGTTCAGTCCATGGCTTGCCAGCTCCAAGGCAGAAACATGGAGGCAGGGTGTGGTGAGGGAAAACTGAGCCCAACTCACAGTGGTCAAAAGCAGAGAGAGACAGGAAGGGACTCAGGACATATACAGTCCCCAAGGCCAAGCTCCCAGTGACCTACCTCCTTCAGTCATGCTCTACCTGCCCATGGCGACCACCCAGTAAATCTATTGAAATTATTAATCCATCAATAGACTAATTCACTAATAAGGTTAGAGCCCTGGTTAAATTATTTTACCCCTGAACATTGCCAATACATGCACTTTTCTAGGGGACTAAGGGGCATTTCATATAGCCAAAACATAACACTTGTTTTCCAGAAAGCAGTATTGTGCTCAAAATTTTCTTTTTAATAGAATTCCAACCACCAATCAGCATAGATGGGATTATAGAAGTAAAAGCCTACCATTTTACAATCCCCAGGTCAGAAACTGATTCAGGTGAGAATCACCAACGGACGCTTGAAACTCTGGGTGAAGAAGATTGGCAGAGATAGTATTTCAGTCTCAAAGAATTTACACTGAGAACTCTACACTGAAGAGATCTGGCAGTCACTACCTCTACAAAGTGACCATCATTGGTAGGACAACTGACATTATAGGCCTCTTGATATGTGGCAGTAAGCGCCAACACTCCCCCTGTAATATTGTTGCTAAAAGTATTAAGCCTACAACATACCATGAAGAAATAATCAGAAAAATTCAGTGTGTGAAACATTCTACCAGACACTAGCCTGGTTCTTCAAAAAGCACCCCAGTAACCTTTCTTGTCCCTTCCTTCTCCAACTCTTCCCAGCCTCCAGTAACCACCATTGCACTATCAACTTCTATGAGATCTGCTTTTCTAGATTTCACATATGAGTGAAATCATGAGGTACTTAACTCTCTGTGCTTGCCTTACTTCACTGAGCATAATGATCTCCAGTTCCATCCATGTTGTTGCAAATGACAGGATTTAGTTTGGGCGAATATAGATAACAATTATGTACTTTATATCTCAAAAAGCTAACAGAAAGGATATTGAATGTTGTCACAAAGAAGGAACGATAGATGGTTGAGAAGACGGGTATGTTTAACCTGATTTAAACGTTAAACAATGTACACATATGTCAAAACATTACATGGTACCCCATTATAATATTAAGTTTTTATGTTACTTAAAAATAAAAATTTTATATCATTTAAGAATAAAATTTATCAGTCCCAATCACAGTGTTGTGCACTGGGAGGTCAAAGTAGTAGGGTGGAGCTGGAGGAGGGCTCTCCGAGTGTTGTGTGCATATATGCCTCTATCACTCTGAACTTCATCACGATGTATGATTACAAGGAACCAATAAAAAATAAAATATATCCTTTTAAATTCTTTGGAAAAATTAAATAAAATTAAAAGCACTGAAATATTCGCAATAATATAAAAATAAATAGAGGGTAGTCCAGACTGAAAAAGACTTGGTAGATTCTTATAGGAGGATCCAGGTATAAAAAGCTATGTTGGAGAATATAGAAATTTGAATATTAACTCTATCTTAGGTATTATTAACATAATGCTATTTCTCTCAAGTGTAATAATAGTGTTATGGTTGTATAGAAGAATGCTTTTATTACTCAGAGTGCAAAAGTTTTCTACATGTAGACATTAACATATACACTAGAAATCAGAAAAACAAAAATGAAGTGCAATAAAGACAAAGAAAACCAGAGGGAACTTCTTACCAGCAGATCTGCACTACAGGAAATAACAAAAGGAGCTCTTTAAGCAGAAGGAAAAAGATTCCAGATGGAAGGTCAGAGATGCAGGAAGGAATGAAGAGCTCTGGGAAGATCTAAATGAAGAACTGACGATATAAAAAATAACGATAACTTCTGAGTTTTAAATATATGAAAAATACATAACATTGATAGCATATGAGTTGAAGTTGGGCACTGGAGTTAGTGTAGTCATTGTGTTTTCTGTAAAATTTGCAGTTACCAAATTGACATTAAAATTGTCATCACTGTGGCAGAGATTCTCAGGCTCTGTAGGTGCTATGATTTGGATGTGTCCTCCAACATTCACTGGCTCAGCAATAAAGTTGAGAGGTGGGACTTTTACAAAGAGATTGTATCATGAGGTCTCTGCCCTCATGAATGGATTAAGGCTGTTATTGTGAAATCAGATTGGTTATTGTGAGGTGGGTTCCTGATAAAAGGAAGAGTTCATTTCTCTTTCCCTCTCTGGAACATGCATTTTCTTGCCCTTCTGCCTCCCAGAATAGGATGATGTAGTGAGAAGACCCTTGTAGACCCTTGGACTTTCCAGTCTCCAGAACTGTAAAAAAATAAATCTGTGCATTTTATAAATTACCCTCTCTCAAGTATTCTACTATAGTAGCACAAAATGGACAAAGTCAGCACTATAGACATCTTGGGCTATATATTCTTTATTCTTTTCTGTGTACTACAAAAATTTTAGCAGCATTTCTGTCCTCTGATCACCACTAACAACTCCCTTTGCTCCATTCACTGACACCATTGTGACATCCAAAGTCATCTCCAGGCATTACCAAACATCCCTTGGAGTGTCCATGGTTGGGAACCATCATACTAGCGTAACCAGGAATACATGCCTTCCCAAATACTGTGGAAATGCCGAGGGGATTCATAAAATAATCCAAAGAGAAGAAAAGGAGCCTAGAATGGGTAAGACTAATCAAAAGCACATAGTAGGTTAGTAGATTTAAACTCAAATGTAACATAATTATATTAAATGCAAATGGATAAAATACTCAACTGAGAAAAGATAAGGATTACTAACTTGAAAGATCATGATGTTCTAGAGTGCCCTTGGATTGATAGCAGCTCTTGGTCATGTGAAAGCACTGAGCCTGGAGTTAGAGTCCCAGAGTTCTTTACCACTGCCTGACTGTGTTGACCTTGCATGGGACATCAACATTCTCCAGTTTCCATTACTTTATCAGGAAATGTTGGCTTTGAATTAGGACAATGATTCTTCCCAGGCATCTGAATTTCATGTGTGGCATTATCTTCAGGTGAGATTTTTAGAAAAACAATTCAAATATCTATGCCCCTTCCCACATCCAGCAAATAGGATTTTGGGGTAGCAAATGGTTGGAAAATTTGGGCATTTATGCTTTGAAAAATAAAGACTAAGTATAAAAAGAATAAAGAAAAAGGAGAGGAAGGGAAAGGGAAAGAGAAGGGTGAGTGATAGAGAGATGTCTCTCCAGAGTCAGTCATAATGTGTCCATGGATGTTTTGGGGGGTGTAAAATGGCACCAGAAACAGGAAGACAGATTTGGTGGCATCCCAGCTCTTTTTCATTTTCCAGGCCAGCAACCCTGCCCTAAGCCTATGGACTATGCACTTGGCCCATTGCCATTTTCTTGAGGCTGTAGAAGACAACATTGTTTTCTATTGCTGCTGCAACTGATTGCCACAAGTCACTGGCTTAAGCACTATAAATGTACTATATTACAATTCTGTAGATCAGAAGTCTGGCACAGGTTTTAGCAGGCCAAAATCATGATATCGGTAGGCTGATTCCTTCCTGGAGGCTCTAGCAGGTAGCACATCCCCTTGTCTTTTCCAGCTTCTCATGTCCACCCATATTCCTCAGCCCAGGATCCCTTTTCTCATCTTCAAGAATTATCAGGAATGGTTGCTGAGCCTTTTACATGTTCCATCTCTGACCCTTCTATTTTTGTCTCTTTCTCTGACCTAGCTAGGAAAGGTGATTACATGAGGATCCATCAATAACCCAGGATCATTTCCCCATCTCAAAGTCAATACCTGTAATCACAACTGCAAAGTCACTTTTGCCATGCCAGCTGACATTCACTGGTTCTTGTGATTGGGACATGAGTATCTTTGGTGAGCAAGGAAGTTATTTTGCCTACCATAAAAGGTGACCATGAGATGTCTTAGAGTTCTCCAAGGCAGAACCTGGATGACAATAGCTCTTGGGACCAGGTTGTTTTCTGTCCTTGCATTAAGCTGCTTGAGTCTGAGTCCTGAGACATTGAGCTTGGTTGCCTGAGCTCTGATTGCATGTCAGCATTGGGCAATATGATTGACAGCCCTGTGGAAACTACAAACAATGAGGAAGAGGTAACTCCCTAAAGAAATATCAGGGTGCTATTCTGTAAGGAAGGAAAAGGAGTGGTGAATTGCTAAATAAAATTATATCAAATGTCTCTATGGGATAGAAGGCTGCTTGGATCTCACTGCAAAAGATCAGGGAAGGGATACCCAATAATTAAGTCTTAGGCTCTGGACAAAAATAGATCATATAAATCTATATCTGCGATTACTAATGCGTAAACCTGTAGTTCTTTCTAGAAATAGAGGAAGAGCTGTGTGTATTCATTACCTGTAAGGTATACTGAATTTTTAATTTTCAATGTATATAGATATGGTAAAGTATAACAAATTACCTATGGTACACAAAAGCTTATAGGATACTATTATCCTTAATTAATGGGTAAATGCATGTCTTCTATTCAATGAAACTGATTTATCGTCTTAATTTTCAGATGTTCTGCCTCATGTTTCCACTGAAACCATTGTGTGCCCATAGTAACCAGCAGACACCATGCATGTGTGATCTCCTTTATGACCTGTGCCTAATTAGTTTTTTATTGTCATCTTCCAACTCACGCTTATACTGTACAAACAGGGGCAGCATGACTCCCAATACTGATTAATAAGCCGCCAGCCCTGGTCCCGCAATAAGCAGGGGTGTATTTATGATGTGAGATCAGCATCTAGTGTCTGTTTCTTTGCACTGATTCTCATGGGTGGTGGAGTTCAGGAAGGGGGGGGCATTGGATAAGGCTCTGGCCAGCCTCTTCCTTCCTCATCCTGGCTGCACTTCACCTGCCTGTCCTTCACCACCTCTATTAGGCTCAGCTAGTTAAGAGAAAGGGAGAGAAATGAGCTGAAAGCTGGTGGGTGTTGGAGCTTCGAAGTCCAGAGATCTCCAGCTAATTGCTGGTCCTAACAGGCACAATTAGCTGCTACAAGCCCTTTGAGATGGCCCAGGGCCTTTCTCAGGTAGCAGCCATCACCAGATAAAGGCTGAAATGCGCTCCACTTAGAGAGACACTTGCAGACAGGAGTGTCACAGCCTGCCAATTACACTCTCCCTGTACACAGTCACTTCCTAGGGAGACGAAGAACCTAGAGGAGGACCCAGCATTAAAGGGACATGGCACAGACTGCTCTCAGCCCCAGGAAGCTGAGTTGCAGTGATGGTGGGCTGGAATCTGGTGGAAGGGGGGAAGGGCCTTTACAAATTAAAACCTCATTGTTGAGCCCATTAGAAACTTTATTTCATGGGTGTTCACTACTTTCATTTTCCCTCATCTGCAAACTTCCTGGCAAAACCACTAGCTTGTGCTCTCCATTTTTTTTTTTCTTTTGGTCTTGGCAAGGGGCAAACTCAGACACAAATTGGGCCCTTTGATAAAAACAGCTTGGTGCTAGGGAAAGAGTGCTTAAATAGGAATCAGGTTATCATTCCCATCCAACCTCATCTACCCCCTACATATTAAGGTCACATCTTTTACAGAGGGCTAGATTCCAAGACACTGGGGAAGAGGGAAATCACATTTCAAGGGTTATTTTGATTGCATATACTATAAGGCATTCACAAAATACAGTAGACATGTATTTGTGTAGATAACACTGTTCAGTAGCTTGTATGCATAAATGCTAACACAACTATGAAGTGTATAATAAGGCATACAAATATAAATATAAAATGTATTTTTTTAGTTTGTCTTATCAAACAAAAGTAAAGAATAGTACACAGAGTTGAATTTCTGCATGTTACAGTGAGAATTAGGATACTCAGCTGTATGACACTGGGAACACAGCATGTCCTCACTAGGACTCAGTTTCTTCCTCTGCAAAGGAGGAGGGAATCAGAGACAACAGTCTGTGATGTCACCGCCAGGACTGATGTTCCAAATGTTGTGACAGTGCCTCATCACCATCCCAGGCAGCTCCTGAAGCCAAGCCTTTCCCTGGCTCTTCAGACCCCAAAGACATGTGATGGACACAGCTTGCACCCCCCCCCCCCACTGCTGCTATGAAGCACCCTGTATGCTATACCAAATGAATGAGCAGGAGTCCAGTGCTAGTGGAAACCCAGATGATAAGACTCCCAAGGCCTGAAATATTCAACAGTTTGGGAGCAATTACAAAGCAACTGAGCAGCTTCAGATGACCACCAAGAAATAAGGTTGGTGCCATTAACAAAAGCCTCCTGACTTTCCGCTGTCCACAGCCAGATCTATGTCAAACTCTACTTGAGGCCACTCCTTCTCCAGATGTCTTTATAAGGTTTCAATACACAATGAGCCACTGGTCTTCAAGACAATCACTGAGAGAGAAACTATGGTGTGATAGATGAGCACCTGTTTCTGCCATTTCCTCGCTGCATGAGTTTGGGGAAATCACTTAACCTTTCTGTGTCTCTCTACCCCACTTTTACAAATGAGGAGTTTGTACTACATTATATTATTGGTTCCTTCTAGTTTTGGTATTTGAAGAATCTAATTTTGCCTACTTGGTCTCCTGCAAGTTATTCCAACTTCTGACTCCTCCCTCTCCCAGAAGAAAAAAATGGAGAAACAAGGAAAGAAGGGAGGGAAGTGAGCATTTGTACCACATAAAAAGATAATTTCATGCTATATAGTTTCATGCTATTCCTTTTATTCCTAATTTCCTCAACATTTTTGTCATGAAAGGTTGTTGCATGTTTTTCAAATTCTTTTTTTCTGCATCTATTGAAATAATCATATGATTTTTGTCCATTGCTCTATTAATGTGATGAATTACATTTATTGATTTGCGAATGTTGAACCATCTTTGCATCCCTGGGATGAAGCCTATTTGATCATGATGAACTATTTTCTTCATGTAGTTTTGAATGTAAATTGCTAATATTTTGTTGAGAATTTGTGCATCTATGTTCATAAATGATATTGGTCTATACTTTTCTTTTCTCATGGTATCTTTATTTGGTTTGAGGATTATGGTGATACTGGCTTTATAAAATGAGTTTGGTAGTTTTCCTTCTTTTTCTATTTCACAGAATAATTCAAGGAGCATTGTACTTAGTTCTTTTATGAAAAACTTTTAGAATTCATATGGAATCTATCTGGGTCTGGTGTGGAGGTTTTAAAGAAGATTGGGAATGGAACTACCATAGGACTCATTGATAGTGCTCCTGGACATCTTCCCAAAGGAACTGAAATTAGAATATTATAATAATACTTACATATTCATATTAATAGCAGCACAATTTACAATAGCCAAATTATGGAACCAGCCTAGGTATCCATCAATGGATGAATGGATCATAAAACTTTGGTATATACACACAATGGAATTTTACTCAGCCATAAAGAACAAAATCTCACCATTTGCAGGAAAATGGATGGAACTCAAGAATATTATGCTATGTGAGTACAGCCAGTCTCAAAAATGAGTAGATGTATGTTCTCTCTTATATGTGAAAGCTAGAGAGATATTTGGAAATAAGGGCAGCATCAGATAAGAAGAGACTCCAGGAGAGTGTGAGAGTGATTAGGGGAGGGAGGGAGGATGAAATTATAAAGAATGCAACAGCTGAAATAATGCTATGAATGTATACAAAATTATAATTCCAATCTCAAAGACATGTGGGGGGAAGCTGATGGAGGAGGACCCGGTGGGGAGGGCACCAAGAGTTGCATGCATGTATTTTTCTGACACTCTGTACCTCAATATGATGTAAAATTACAATACACACACACACACACACACACACACACACACACACACAGTAGTACTGGAAGAACAGGGTAACTTTTGGGGGGAAAAAGTGAATCTTAACACTTTTTTCATACCATATACCAGAAGCAATTCAAGATGTACTGTGGACCTAAATGCAAGAGTTAAAATCATACAATTTGTAGAAGAAAAAAGAAAAGCTTTACAACCTTAGATTTTCTGCACAGTACACAAAGGGAATAAACCATAAGAGAAAAATAATAAATTGGTCTTCATCATAATTGAAATATTTTTTTCTCACTGAAAAAAACTATTAAGAAAATAAAAAGGCAAGAATATATGAACTCTTATAGCTCATTAATAAGAAGACAAGAAACCCTAGTAAAAGCTGGTCAAAAGATTTCAACATATACTTTAATCAAGATAGTTTAAGAAAGGTAGACAAGTATATGAAAAGGATTTTGGTATTGGCCACTCAGGGAGTACAAATTAAAATCACAGTGAGATACTAATATATGCCTACTAAAATAGCTATCATTACAGAGGATGACAATGTTAAGTGTTAACAAAGATGTAGAAGAATTGTAACTCTCACATGTTGAGGGTAGAAATGCAAAATGGTGCAGCCATTTGGAAAACAATTTGGCAGTTTCTTATTAAATTCAGCATGTATATACCTTATGAACTGGTAATTCCACTTTTAGGTATTTATATACCAAAAATAAATAAAAACATGCTCACTCAAAGATTCTAAGTAGCTGTATTCATATTAGTCAAACTCTGGAAGCAATCCAAATGCTGACCAGTTCATGTGTAAATAAAGAGATTTTGTTATGTCCAAAAAATAGAATAATGCTTAGCAATAAATTAAGAAGAACGAAGTACCAATCTATGCTATAACATGAATGAACACAAAAACATCAGGATAAGTGGAAGAAATCAGATAAGTAACACTACATACAGTCAGATTTCACTTATATGAAATTCTGTAGCAACAGAAAAATAGGTCAGTAGTTGTGCAGGACTGGGGGATGGTATTACCTGCAAAGAAACCTAAGGGAATTTTGGTGATGGAAGTTTTAAATCTTGAGCTGTGACAACTGTATGAGTATGGACATGTATAAAACCTCATAAATCTGTACACTTAAGGTGGGTGAAGTATTCACCTAGGAGTTGCCAGACACTAGGTCTGGGTCTGGGTCTGGGTCTGTCATGGTGGGACACTGGCCTTATTACTGGAACCATAAAACAGCAGCCTGGGAACACCTGCACTATACGTCTGATTCTGTTATGGCTGGGGATACTACAGTAAAAATAGCTTGCACCTTCTCCAACTCAGAGGTCCCTTTCTAAGGGCAACTGTCATTGGATTCAAAGTTCTCCCATGAAACTCAGTCTGGAAGATGAGATTGAGGACAGGGGTAAGTGATCTGGCAACATGGTGTTAACGCAATCATTGTCCTTTACCTAGAGACATCCTTGGAAGTAGTAGGATAGTGGGATGATGAGGAGGGACTAGGGTGTCACAGTGGGGTAGTCTGCCCTTTATGCTGTCGTGAAGTGCTTTCATATTAATTCTTCAAAATCATTTCAGGAGAATGAGTGCACAGAATGTCCTAAGTGAGCAACTTCTTAAGAAAATGGACGGGGAGGGTATGCATTCAGCGTTTGTCAGAACAAATAAAAACATAGGGAGAAGGTCAGCTAGAGGAGGCTTTCTAAGCCCACTGGAGGTGACTCTCTATAGTTTATCATGCCTGGGTCCCCAGGATTATAAAGTGCACATGGTGCACACAGGCAGCCTGGAGAGTGAAATCCGTTCATGGAGTGAAATCCCTTCATGGAGTAAGACCCTTGGAAGTAGAAGGACCATGAATACCAGAGCATTCTATATCTCTCTAAGGCTGACAAGTTCCTTCTCTTTGAGCTGACATCAATCCTTCTGCTAATGGTTTTTGTCTTTTTCAACAGCCATGTGATGGAAGAGGGTCAGACCATACTCTACATGACCTTAGAGCTCCAGAGCCACCTCCCGTCAACCAGAGTTTGCAGTATAGATTTAAATTCTCAGGAGAAAGACATGCTTCTGGTTCAAATCTCAAGATACTAGGTTGAGCACAAAGCCTCCATTCTTCAGCAGAGCCTTCAGTTTGGGAGTAAGGGAGTTTCTAGGGAACCTATGTGAGTGACAGTGTGTCTCTCCTTTGCTCTAGGCTGCAGTCTGCTCACCCACACAATGAGAGAATTGACCTGAACCTTTTTCCAGCATGACCATGAAGCTCTACAGCAATGGGGTTTTATGACTCTCTGAATGTTCTCTGTTCCCCAGAGGTGGCTGGTTTTCTCTGTAAATGATGGAAGAACCCCAGAGATCATGCTTGTCAGGAAGGAGCTTCTGCTGGAGGCAATGGTTGAGGAGCCCCAACCACTTAGACCCCAGGATATATTAAGAATCAGTTTCTATTTCCAGAGTCCATGGGAGGCATGCTCCAGCAGAAATTCCTGGCAAGAAGCTGAGTTGTCCTTCTAGTCTTTTCCCCCACCCTTGCCCTGCATGCACTCCTCAAAGAATGCAGATGTCTACTTAAAATACGGGGGCAATTTCATCACAAGATGGATATGCTAGCAAAGAATTTCACCTGAGAATGGCATTGAAATGACAACTCTGACAGTCTGTGGGTGGGATTTCCCATTCCCGTCCCTCAAACTTCAGCCAAGTAAATCACCAGGAAGTGCAAGCAGTCACTTGTTTCCAAAGCACATCATGAGATGTACGTGGTTGTCTTGTATGCTGCTGAAGAGTAATGAGAAGTCTGGATGTAAAGATGTGTCATGGGCAGTGATCAAAAGCATGCACATGTTCCTTGATGCTGCATCTCAGTAGCCGGCCTGAGCTAGAACTCTGGAAGGGGGTCATGAGGCAAACAGCTTACTCATTTTGAATGTTTTCCAAAAAAGCTGAACGTAGTTTCTGGATCCTCTCAGGGTGGCTGAGGACATAGAAAAAGTGGAATCTCCCCTTGGTTAAGGTGTGAACTGCTTAGCTTTGGAATGTATGTGTATGTATGTGTTTGTGTGTGTGTGTGTGTGTGTGTGTGTGTGTGTGTACATGTGTGCATGCATAGGCTCCAGGGCTCTTCCTGTGCAACTTTGGGGCAAGTGCAGTACAATAACATCTACTTTAAAAACAAGGGTCTTGAAGGCAGTGGGCTGTAGGGTAGTCAGAGGTTCTTATTTGCTCACCTTCAGAGCCTTGGAAGGCCCATGGTTTTAAGCAGTGGGAAAGAAGAAGAAGAAGAACTATTGGTATCCACAGGCTACATATATTTGCAATTAAACCCCTAATTGGCTACACAATTTGCAAAGCTCAATGAAAAATAAAAATCCAGAACCTTTGTTCAAAGATTATAAAAATTTTCAAGAGGCAACAACAGGATAATAAGTCAATTGTGTAGTCCTAGTGAGTGGCAGGTCTGGCAACTACACAGGTAAGAGTGTATGAAGCTGATCCTGATTGCATCTCACCAATTTACACCCAATCCATGTAGAAAGTCACATTACACCCTTTCTCCAGCACCATAACCATGGGGTCTCTGCTTTCCCTCTGTGATGGTCACTTTACCACCTTCTTCCCCTTGCTGCCTAGCTCTATATCTTATACTCAGGAGGCACACTATAACTGTTGATTGAACTGGATTGAGAAATTTGGCGTTGGGTTAAATGCTGAAATGGTACATCTTAGAGAATCTCCATATTTATTTTCATGTTATGACTTCTCAGTAAATGTGTGAACTTCTGGTCAAAAGCCACAGCCTGATAGGTGTTTGCTACTATCCCATAGTAGGGACCCCCTCACATCAATTCATATGGCATGACTCAGTTGAGGGGGTTCGAGGAGGTGATAGGGAAACTGGTTTAGAATACCAGATAAGGAAGAGCCCCTGCAAGTTAAAGCCAGAAGACCCCGCAACAATTCTTCACTGCAAACTTACAGATCTTTCCTGTAAGAGACTGCCCTTCACAATGCTCCAGAAAGACCTGGATCTGGACCTGAGCTTCTGCTTTCAGGGGGATACGGAGACAGTGGGATCCAGAAAAAGTGTGTGGTCTGTACAAAAGCTATCATGAGAACAAGGGCCAGGGTCAGATGCAGCAGTCAGAAGAGGTCGAGCTAAGTAAGATCAGATCAGGACATACTATAATGGCCAGCTGGACACAGGAAGAATGCAGAGGGTGACACTTTTGGGACACTGCAGAATGCACTTCTGGGCTGGGGCACTGTTGGGTGGGTTGGATCAATGGCTTGACAATGTGACCTTTCCTCCTCATCCTGATCTTCATCACAGTTGACACTTACTGCTAGACTCTGATCTAAAAACATTAAAGGACATCACATGTAGTATTTCTATGAATGAATATGAATATATATATATATATATATATCTCCTTATTTGAGATATTTACCCTTATCACTTTGGGTGGTTTCAAGTCAACTGAGGTCAGAAAATATTAAATGGAAAATCCCAGAAATCATATGTTGTCCTGAGTAGTGTGATAGAATCTTACACCATCTTACTCTGTCCTCCCCTAAAGGTGAATTATCCCTTTGTCAAGTGTTTCCAAACTGTATATTCTGCCCACTTGTTTGTTATTTAGTGGCCCTCTTAGCTATGAGATTGACTTTTGTGGTTTTGTAGTGCTTGTATTCAACAACCCTTGTTTTATTTAAGATCAGTCTCATAGCACAAGAGTAGTGATCCTGACAATTTGAATATGCCAAAAAGAAGCTATAAAGTGTTTCTTGTAAGTGAAAAGGTAGAAATATAATAAGATATTTTGGGAGAAAGATAGGAAAAGAGAGAGAAGGAAAGAATAATGGATAAAGAGAGAAAGTACTCTAATAATATTAATTATGGCATATTATTTGTTTTATTGTCAGTTATTATTGTTAATATTTTACTGTACCGTATATTTATAAATTTGGATTTATCCTTGTATATATATATACATATATATATAAAGAAAACATAATATATATGTAATACATCTATAATGCATATATATAATACATATATATATAATACATCTATATATATATATAAATAAAAGTTTGGTACTATTAATATTTCCAGGCATCCACTGGGAGTCTTAGAACATATTCTTCATAGATAAGAGAAGACTATGCTATATAGATTTTTTTCCTTTGGCTAAAAAAAGCAGACAGAGCCATAGAACAGTGGTAAAGCCTAGATTTAAATACAGTTTTGTAACAGCAAACCCACTTTTAATCCCACCACCAATCCAGAGAGATCTTTGAAAAATATACATGTGCAGTCTGCTTGCTGAGACATTCCAATACATTTGGCTCAACAAGTATGTGCATACAACAAAGTATCCCCAGGAGATTCTGAGCCCCAGACTTGGAGGGTAGAGTTGTTTTAGGGGCTTCAAGGGCCTTCCTAGCCTCACTATTCTCCATTGCTCCGATTCCAACTTTCTTAGAGAGGATGCCTTGCTTGTGCTCTGCAGGGCAGCTCAAACTCTTCCCCAGTCTCTGAGCTAGATCTAATCATGGGGCCATTTCCCCCTATCTTCCATGGCTTACAAAGAATAAAATTAGCCAAATGGATAAAAGCTTGTTGTAGGCATATGTAGAGCATTTCAAAGTCTATTTATCAAAAGACTGACTATTGCATTTATACCAAGGAAACTCCAAGTGCACAATGACTTTATCATTTAATTTGAGGAGGAAAAAAAATTCAACAGAGATACAAACTCATAGCCAGCAACTGGAGAATTTCTGTGCTAGGCAGGGTTTCTGTTTTCAGAGAGCCAACTTCAGTGTCATTCACCCTTGGGGGTGCTCTCCTGTTAACTCCGAGTCTCTGATCATTTAAGAGCAGAAATTTGGCTATGTTGGTTTTGGCCTCATGTGTCAACATCCCAGCTTCTTGCAGTCTCATCAGGATAAGCAATTTGACCCAAATCCAGGAAATCTTACTCACCAGATACCATTCCTCAATGTGCTGCCACCCCACCTCCAAAAGCCAGAGTGTGCCCCAAAAGCATGATGTCACAAGCAGCAGTGCACACAGAGATACTGGTGGGCAATGTTCTGGTGCTCTCTGTTAACAACTTCCATCACTTAACAAATGTTTCTTTTCTTTTCTTCTTTTTTTTTTTTTTTTTTGAGGTACTGGGGATTAAACCCAGGGGCATTCTACCTCTGAACTACATGCTCAGCCTTATTTTCATTCTTTATTTTGAAACAGGGTCTCACTAAGTTGTGGAGGGCCTCACTAAGTAGCTAAGGCTGACCGCGAACCTATGGTCCTCCTATCTCAGCCTTCCAAGTACTGGGATTACAAGAGTGCACCACCGTGCCTGGCATAACAAATGTTTCTTGAGCACCTACTTTTCTAAAAGTTGTCTTGTTCCTTATAGATTCTACCCACTGCTAGTATGCTGTTATTTTCAATGAAGCAATTGAATGTGGAGCTTCATAATCCCAATCTGAAGTTTCCATTTTCACCCACATATTAAGAGCTCTGTGGTGATATTTTTTCCTGTTACCTAAATTTCCTAGGCACTTTTGCCCTGGTCAAAGGATCCCCATCCCGATAAATCTTCAATGGATTATTTAGAAGTGCAACCAATGTGACTTAGCTGTTTGTTGTGCAAGGTACTTCCAGACTGATCCTCTGTAGGGCATTGCCAGTCCTTTGACTGAGTCTCCTCCAATGCCTTGGTACTTGGCCACTCACCTCAAGGCCAGCTGGTGGTCAGGCATGAAGGAGCCTTTGTATTAGGAATTGGGTGTAGGAGCAGGTAAGGCAATGGAAAGAAGAGTCCTTATGTGAAGAGGGGCATGGATGGGAGTTGGAAGGTAGGACCACATCCTTCCTCAGAGAGATATGCTTCTGAAAGCTAAATCCCAAATCAGGAGAATTCAAAGTCGGTGAATTAACCTATTGTGAAGAAAAGGAAGTTTGAAGGCCAACTGCTTAGGTGACACTGTGAGCATCCTTATACTAAAAATTTCTGGTGTTATCTAAATGTCATGGCAATCACACTTTGCTCATCTTCAATCCCTGATGATTGGTGTTGGGCAATCCTTGGCTGTGCACGTGTTTTATTTTCTAGAATCCTTTCTGAATTTCATATCCTTAAATTACCAAGATTTTTGTATGTTTATATTATATTTCTTTCCTTATTATAAGTAATATGCATTCCTTCAATGAATCAATCCATCGACAAATACATATTGAGTACCTATCACTTGCTAAGTACTGCCCTAGGAATATAGCAGTGATTAAAAAGAACCCACCCAGTTTACATGGATCTAACATTCTAGAGGGGGAGACTGACACCTTCTCATCATTGTTCGTCTTTAGTTTTCTCTCTCCTATCATCCCTACATAGCATTTTGCCTCCCAATGCCTCAGGCAGGATGTTTTACTTTAGATGATTCTCATTCAAGTGTCTCTGTAGTATCTTATGCAAAAGAACCACAAAATGGCACATCACAGATCTGTTTCTCCCAAGACAGAATCCAGGTCTGTGGAGTGGCCACAGCTGTGAGCTTCCATGAAAGAGGCAAAGAGGAGGTTGGAGAGAATTGGGCAAGTCATTTGAAATAGGGTGTTGGGAGCTTAGTAGCCTTCAGGATTTTTAAATTTAAAAAATAATCCAGATTAGCTCAGTACATTCATTCTTTCATCAAATATTTAGCAAGAGCTACGATGTGACAGATGCTCTGCTGGGTTCTGTGCCCTGGGAAAGCAAGAGTAGCAAGACCTGTAAAGTCCTTAAGCATCTCGCAACTACTGGTGGAAACAGCTTAGCAAGCAACCACATTTAAGGATGATGAATGCTATGATAAACTTAAAATTAGAGTTCTGGGGACACCAAACATGGCCTAACTGAGGAGGTTGAGAGGAGACTCCAGACAAAGCAAGGGCCATTAAATTCAAGTGTGAAGAATGAGAAGTCAGCTAAGTGAAGGGCCTATAAGAAATCCCATGTATTACAATCCTAGACACTTACTCTGGTTAACTTCAAAGGAAAAGAAATGTATTGAAGGGTATTAGATGGTTTATCAAAGGACAGGAAGGCTGAGGAATCAGGTAGGAGCCAAAGAAAGCTGGGCTGCCAAGAACTCAGTTGAGGATACACATAAGACTCATGAGGACTTGGCACTGGCGCGCTCATCGCTGGAGGTCTGACTGGCCAAGCCTGAGTCATCTGCAGTTGCAAGTGTGTGGTGCAAGCAGCTTTGAGGGAGAGAAGTGAGATGAAAAAGGAAGAGTAGAGTAGAACCATTAAGGATTTGTGAGGGAGGATTTAGCTGGGAGAAACAAGTATCCACAGCTCTCCTACCCAAGAAATGAGCTTTTAAGTGTGAATGTAGAAGGAAGAAAATAGTTGGAGACTGATGTGGGTGCCATGGTTTGAATAAGGTTCATTTCCTCTGAAACTTGCATTGACTGCCATTGTGGAAGTGCTGGGAAGTGGGGACTAGTGAGGGACATTTGGGTTATGGAAATGGAATACTCAAGAAGAGATCTATACCTTTTTGCAGGAATGAGTGAGTTCTCTCTCTCATAGGACTAAATTGTTTGCCTTGTACATGGAGCACATATTTAAAAAGGGACTCCGCTAATGTCAGAAGAACTTAACTTTCAGTACACCCCCAGTCATGGCACACTACACTCAGGCATAATGTGTAACACAGAGAGAAACTCTCAAAGCACACATGGACTTGGAACAACACACCCCGGTATCACTGGTAACTTGAGCAACACACAGATGCTGGGCACAACTTGCAATGCTAGAGCACGATAGACAATACCTACACCCACCTATAGTCAGAATTCACCTAGACAACCAACACTAAAACCAGCAACCTGAAGACTATAACCATTGGGATATAGCTTCTTCCACTGTGGAGTCTTGCAATTCTGAACACTAACAAAGTACCAAGGCTTTGCCATGGGTAACTGTCAGGCTATTCCTCACTTTCAGTCCTGCTTGAGACCATTTGCCATTTGGGTATGGTAAGCTCTCACTGGTTAAGGTTATCCTGAAGACCCAGACAGAACGTGCAATTAATCTGGACCTGAGACCCTACACAGCCAAGCAAGCTCTGTGAGGAATAGTCTGCCCATTCTGCCTTTCCAGGTTGTAGTAATCTTTATTCATTCTCTTTCTCTCTCTCTCTCTCTCTCTCTCTCTCTCTCTCTCTCTCTCTCTCTCTCTCTCTCTCTCTCTCTCTCTCTCTCTCTCTCCCTTCCTCCCTCCCTCCTCTCTCTCCTTTCCTCCCTCCTTGATCTTCCTTTTACAATTGCATGATTGCAATACGAATCTAAGTCTGATCAGAACACCTTGGAAGTGAGTTCGTGAGTTCTTACATAGAAAAATTGCCCCTGTGTTTTCCTCTCCCACACATGTCTGCTTGTCCTTCCACTTTCAAGTGGGAGGCCCTTGTCAGATGCGGCCACCTGATCTTGGACATTCCAGCCTCCAGAACTGTGAATAAAAATAGCTTCTTTCCTTTACAAAATACCCCATCTCAAGTATTCTTTCATAGCAACAGAAAATGGAGTAAGACAGTGAGATTGATAAAGAATTCCTTCTTAAATATGAAAGATCCAAGTATATCTAAAAGTTGCCAGGAAGGAAGCAGGAGTAATAGTATAGCCTACATTTACTTCATGCTTATAACATGCTAGTCATAAGTGTTTTCTGTGTATTAACTCTTTTTTATCTTTAAAACACATGCATTCATTTGGAACTACTATTATCTCCATTTCTCAGATGGGGACACCAGGCTAAAGGAAGCCACCCCAAAGTTTCAAGGCCAGGTGGTTTGGTCCTGTGATGGTGCATTTAAACACCATGCTGACCCCCCCCCCCCCGCACCTCCATGTGGCAGTGAGAAGTCTGAGATGGAGCTGAGAATAGCAGTGATCAGTATTTCAGATGAGGTAAAAGGAATGGGACCCACAGCTGTTCGGATGTGCTCTGGACGGGGGAGGCACCCCTCTCCTACTGGACACAGGAAAAGAAACAAAAGGATAGGGTTTTGATGAAAGGGGAATGATAGGTGTGGTGAGTATGGTGCAACAGGCAGCTTTTGTCTTGTCCTTGAAATAAGAAGCAAGATCATCTGCTGACGAGAAAGAGGCAAGATGAGCATATAGGTCAGGGGTTTGTAAAGGATGGAATCCAGGAGTGATTGTCGACCAGGAAAGTCTAGGAAGACTTTGAGCAATTTAGAGGCTCCAGTCTGGCTGGCTGGATACCCACTGAGGGTGACATTTCAGATCTCCCCTCCCACTGCCCGTCACTTCTGTCAGCAGATTGCCTTGTCCTCGATCCCTAACCAGGGCTTGCTGGGAACAGCTTTGATTCAGAGAAGCCATCCCAAGAGGCAGCTCAGAGTGACCAGGATTTCAAAAATCCATTGCTAAAGGACTGTGGGGAAGAGAAAGGAGGATTTTTTTACCAAGGGAAGGACAGATTGAGAATTGTACCTGATAGATAAACTGCTCTTCCTTTAGCACAAGGTCACAGTCAACAGTTGACAGAAGGTAAACTTTGCTTGGTTTGTTTTGTCTCTTCCATTTTATGAGATTATTGGTCAGTGGCTGAACTCAACTTACCTGTCGCAGACGCATCTGTGCCCTCTTCATTCTGGTACTTTCTGGATATGTTCTTCTGGCTTAGGACCTGCTAAGTGAGCTCACACCATCCAAAAAGCTAATGGCAAAGCTTCAGCCATCAGCAATACCTCTTAAAGGCCCCATCCTAGTTTGTCTGTCCTGCTGGAAGCCTACACCTAACTTCTGCTGCCCTAATTTATTATACACACCCTTCAGCTCAATGTGCTATTTTTGAAAAACAAGGAAAGAGACCATGGGCGTTGGGAATCTGTGCAGAGCTGGGCAAACCCAGCTGTATTTTGGATTTTTTGCCTGCTTAAAAAATATTTTTCATTGTTTTGAGTTTGATGAGAATGTGTTTTCCCATTAATTTTTAAACCAAAATTGGATCCATATGTTTTCTGATTCATGTCTGCTTAACTCATCTTGCTGCTTTAACAGAGCATTTGATGTCCAAGAAGCCTCTTATACACTCTCTTTTGCCCAGAGAGAGGAGGCGAAGAGTCAAGGAAACACCATGATCATCAAGTGTGGGGGTCTGTTTAAAAAGATAACCTGAAGTTCAAACAGTCATCTTTAATTTCCCCAGGAAGCAGTTCTTTTTCTAAGGCAAAGGTCATCTTTGGGCACGTTTTTTGTTTTGGGGGGGGGAGGGGAATTCAGGAAGCTGTTACATGTATCCATACCTTGAGTACCCCTAACATCCAAGGTCAGACTTGGGGGCTTGCAAGCAGTCTTTGTGTTTTCTGAGTAATCTGGAGTCAATGGAACAAGAAGTCTGTTTCCTTGCCCAGCTCAGCTGTGTGCAGTGGCCTTACCATTGTGGACTCTTCAGTACCTGAGGTTGTAGTCAGAGGAGAGGCCTTCTGCATTTGCCCAGACCTGTGTCATATCTCTGTGTGGCTGTCATCTTGGGTCCTAAAAGGAGAGGCAAACCTGACTCAGAACTAGAAAAGTGGAGCCCTCACCCTTACCTGAACTCCTCCAGACTCAGAGACACCTTGGCCATCCAACTCACCAGACACCATGCTACCTCCATACCCAAGCCAACCAGAAATCCTCCCAAGGATTCCACAGAGGACATGAACCTTAAATACTTTTTCCTTCTTATATTCTCTTTGTAGTTCTGTTGTAGGTAAATAAGCAAACCTTTCAAAAATGGACGTCAGAGGTGGTTCCGAGTTTCAGCTGTTTTGGTTTGGTTTTGTGTTGAATTTTAATCATCTGAGAACCTCCGCTTCTTCATTTGTAGAGTTAGGATGATAATATTTAGCTCAGTATCACTAGAATGATTGGCTTGTGCTAAACATTTTTCTTAAGCTGTAAAACGCCAGGGGCAGTTTTATAATAATCATCTCCAGCCCCCTAACCTCCTCTGGAGGATTTGCCACTAGAGATATAGACTAGTTTCTACCCCCACCCTTCCTTCCCTCCCCCACCCACTCCCCACATGCATGTATACACACAGCAAGGAGAAGCCAGGAGGAGAATATGAGCTTTTCCAGGATCCTGAAATGACAGCAAGGTTTCCAAGTGGGATGAGTTAGTTCCAGGATTTCCCTCAGCACTCTCTTTTCCCCTCTCCATGGGCGTCAGTCTCTCCAGTTGGTTGTTTGAATTTGGTATCTGTCCAAGAAGAGATGTCTAATTCTCAAGACCGTCTGCAAGCTCCCCATTGGTGTGATGTGGATGTGCCTTGTTGATACTTCCTTTGCAGCCTCTAGGATGGAAGAATTTGGTGTAAAGGGGAAAGGGACCTTATGGTTTTGCATAACCTGTGCAGGTTTCCAACTGTCAGCAGCTACAAAACCAGATCAAGAATTCAAGGTGTGGAAAAAGTCCCTGAGAAGAAGCAGTCCAGCCTCACATATGGTTGGTCTCTCTTTCCCTCTCTCTCTGCTTTGCCAGGAAGAAGTGTAGGACCAATTTATGCACAAATTGGTCACATTTTCACACATAGCTCCAATTATCTAAAAGGGGTTTAACATTATATTTATATTGATAAGCTTAACAATGTTGAACTGCGACTCTCAGCTGATCTGTTACAATTCACATCCAAAGGGACCAGAAGGAATAATTGGAAGCTCTCCAACATCAAGAAAGAGAGGCAGCCTTGAAAAAGATGAAAACTGCTGCACAAGGTCTCGGTTTTGCTGAAATTACCACATAAATTCCAAATGAAGGATGGCCAAGAATATTCCAACAATTACGAATTCTCTCCTAAAGACATAGTGAAGCTACCAGGTTAGAGAGAGTGAAGACTTGGACCCTCATCAATGTCTCCAATGGGGGGAAAAAATAATGTTTGCAATAGTGATAGACTTAGCACGCAGGGAGACACTTGGCTGAAAAAAAAATTAAGTTTGCTGCAAAAATTTTTTTGGAAAAATTAATAGAATTTTAGGCTGGGAATTTAGTAACACACAGTTCTAATAGCTTGAAATTCAGATTTACCTGTTATTTCAAGAACCTTAACCACTGTCAACGGGGTTACTTGCATTCTGCTCTTCTGCCCTTTTCCACATTGTCGTTGGTGATCTTGTGGCTTCCCACCAGTAGCTGCATGCCTCAGCTGAGTGCTGGCTTCAAGTGCAGGATGGGGACAAAGGACAAGGTACTCAGAACACCCTGATTCATGCCTCTCACTCTGGCAGCAGCATCTCCATTGTGAAAAACAACTGAAAAGAGTGGCAAGCTTTGGAGCATATGAATAGGCCGTGCAGAGAAACATGACTAATTATGAGGCTAATTCAATTAATTACACATAATTTGATAAGCACCCCCAAATACACAAACACATTGCACTGTTTTCTCCCTTGGAGGATGACTTGGGGCCAGGATGAGCATGAGCCTGGATAGTGCATGCCTGCAGGATCACTGGATCATCCCACAGTGGTTGCTGAGGGTCTCCTATGGGTAGACCTTTCCAGCCACCATTTTCATTAGCACACAGACCAGGCCCAGGTGGCACTGGTGGCTCTGAGGGAATAAAGGTGGTGACTCTGAGCATGAGGTTCTCCAAGGGACCTGAGTCTGCAGACTCACTAATATTTGCTACCTATATTTGTTATATAGAAATACTACTCAGCCCTAAAAAAAAGAATGAAATTCTGCCCTTTGTAACAACATAAATGAAACTGGAGGTCATGATGTTCAGTGAAATAAGCCAGGCACAGGAAGGCAGGTACAATGTGATCTCACTCATATGTGGAATCTAAAAATATGATCTCAGAGAAGTTGAAAGTAGAGTGGCAGTTACCTGAAGCTAGGGAAAGAGATGGGGAGATAGGGATAGGGGAAAGTTAATCGATTAGCACTAAGTTACAATTAGACAAAAACAAGAAGTTCTGGTGTGCTATTGCACAGTATGGTGACTATAGATAATAATATGTGCTGTATATCTCAAAAAACTAGAAGATAGAATTTTGAATATTTCCACCATGAAGACATGATAGATGCACATTTATAAGCATCGCATGATATTCCAGCAACATGTAAACATCACATGATACCCCATTAATATTTATAATTTTTATGTTTTAATATATCAGTAAAAAAATTTTAAAGAAAAAAATTTAAAGGGGGAAGTTGGTATTTTGTTTCTGTTGAAATTTTCAACTTCAGTTTCCCAGATGGTCATAACATGATGACCCTATCCAGGTTAGTACTAAGATTTCTATTGAGAAAGGTCACTCCACATCTGCCACCTCTGGCAATAGGACACCCACTTCCCAGAGGCAATCACTCCAGTGCAAATGAGGGCAGGTGCCTTATCTGGTAATATGGCTGCCAGGGATGGGGCTCCAGGGACTCTTGGACCTGGAGATCTGTACAATGGAGGGAAGTAGAGGTGGCAGGAGGTCCCCTCTTCCCTATGCCAGCTCTGCAGGCTCCAGAGGGCCAAGGGTATGGTGCCCCTCTGAGTGTCCCCACACTGCTGTGCACCAAGGCATGGCCAGCCTCTTGTAAGTTGGTGACCCAGAGCATCAAGACAATGTGTCAGATATAGACAGTTTTAGAAACATCTAGCTGTCCCTGATGTCACTCTCAATGTGAGGCTTTCAAATGATCCATCACAACTCTCATTAAATAATAGTGTGGTTTTCTGTTAAATGTCTATATTTTCCCTAAACTGTACTCCCCATAAAGACAGGGACTATACCTGCCTTGTTCTCAGCTGGACCAAATACCAACCAGAGTTACTGAGGCCTGGAAGGCATGTGTTGAACAATTTAATACACCTAACAAAGCCCTTTGTATTTCATAAGAAAGCTTGTCATTCCAGAGAAGCAGATGACATATCCAAAGGGCAGAGAAAGCCACCAGTACACTGGACAGCCATTCCTTCACCCAGCTGCTTCCTATACACCTGCTGTAAGCCATTTTGGGTTTCTATGAGTAGAAATAGGCTAGTAAGTGAGTAGACCTGACCCTATGCTCATAGTCAACAAATGCACAAGATGAGTGGGTGAATGAATGAAGTAGTTTGAGAGAGTAGGTACATCCTACAAACTTGTGCAAAGTGTAGAGTGAGTCAGGATTGAGAGCGATATTACAAAAAGCCTACCTACCGAAGATGGTAATATTCATGTTAAGAACGGAATTAATGGAACCTACAAAAGTCAGATAAGTGATTGTGGGTCCAAAGATATTTATGAAAGTGACTCTCTTTAAGAAAAACATCTCTATGAAAATAAACATTTATTGAAAATGAGGAAAGTGATCATGATAAATTACTGGGGCCTTGGACATACCGACCCTTCTAAGAGTGCCCTGGGTGTTCACCTGAAATGCTAGTGTAGAAATGATTCCTGATCACAAGCTGGCCTCTGTTCCCCTCCTGAGCCCTCTTCCTGTCCTGCTCTCCACAGTCCTGCAAGTGAGACATCCTAGTGGCATAAACTTTCCAGTAAATTCTCCTCTGGATACCCCATGTGACAGTCCAGAATATTCTGGGCAGCAAGATCAGCATATGCAGAGACCCCCACTCAGGTGAACAGACAACTAAGCCAGACAAGGGAAGAGGTGAGATGACAGTGGTCAGGGCCAGACCTTGGGTACCAACCACGAGGGAGGCTGTGGGCTCCCTGTGCACCGATGATGAGCTAACTCAACATCAATTGACAATGTTGGTACCCAGCTACTCACCTGGTGCAGGTAGTCGCAGAAGCACCTGTCATCACATGACTCTCTCACAGCACCAGGAAGTGAGTCAAGCAGCCCAATCTGTGCTTCCTCCCTGGAACACGTTGCTGCTTGTGCACTGGCCCCTAATTCTATTCCTCCTCCTATTTTCTTCTCAAATGTATGTTTTGTATGGAGTTATCTGTCACCGGGTGCTGTCAGTGAGATGTGTCATTCCTCTGTGTGTGCATTATGATGAAATGGCTTTAATGCATATGCAAATCTGGCTTCTCGAGAAGGAAGTGTGTGGAAACACTCGCATTTGGCTGGAAGTCTCACTCTGTGAAAATACTAAAGAAGCATATGCGTTAATTTTACCTTAAATTGCAGACAGAAGCCACCCACCCAGTCCCTGTCACACAGAAATGATAGTTCAGATTTGAGGCATCGTATTTTCAATGAGATCAGCTCTAAGTTAAAAGGGAAAAAGTGAAGGATGGCTCTCCCCTAGCACTCTGGGGTGCTGGCAAGCCAGATGGAAGTTCCCAATTTCCCCCCTTCCCTTCCCTTCCTTCTTCCTATCCTCACATCTCCTCCTTTTTCTCTTCTCCTCCTTCTTCTTCCTCTTCATTTTTTCTTCTAGATAACTTTTTAAAATTAAGAGTCATGCTGTAGAAAACTATACTACTTTCTACTTTATATTTTTTCTCCACACAAAAGGAAGCAAGACCAGAGGAGTGCTCAAGACAACTCCCCTGTCACACACCATGTTATTGGAATAAAGATAGTGATGAAGTAATCGTGATTTGAAAGGCCAGGAATGGTAACTGCAAGCACCAGCCCAGCTTTGAGCTTTTCTGCTTTCTGAAGGTGTTTCAACGATCACATTCTTGGAGACACGCTCATTTGGGAAGCTCAAGGTGGACTCTTGAGGCTGGCAGGAAGTGGCAGCAGGGCCCCAGTCTAGCTCTTTCCCAGTTGTCTCTTGCCTCCTTTCCCTCCAGCTCTATCAGGTAACTACTGACCAGGAATATAGCTGATGTGGGCAGAGGAAAGAGAGATGCTTTGCTCTTTGTTTTTTGGGGTTTTTTTTTGTTTGTTTGTTTTTTTGTTTTTTGTTTTTGCAGTACTGAGGATTGAACTCAGGGTCATTCTACCTCCGAGCTATACTCCCAGCCCTATTTCTTATTCTTTATTTTGATACAGGGTCTCACTAAGTTGCGGAGTTAACTGTTCGCTGGCCTCGAACCCAGATCCTCCAGTCTCAGCCTCCCAAATGCTGGGATTACAAGTGTGCACCACCACATTGGGCCTAGATGCTTTGTTCTTTATGGAGGTGGCCATTGTATGTGCAGCCCCATAATCCTGAGTTCCTAGAGCATGCCACATGTGGTATCTGCTGTTATAACCAGTCATCAGCCAAATGCTCACTGTATTCCCTTCTTGTAGAATCTGATCAGTGACAGACAACACTGGAATAATTAAAGGTCAGGACCAAATGTGAACAGTGCAGGGCTAAGTCTGTGGGGAAAGGATGGATTGGCATGAGTTGGGGAGTAGAAGAGGCTTCCTGGAAAGGGGATGGGGTGGGCCTAAGTCTTCTAGGGTCCACATGTAGAGAAGAGAGAGACTCTACCATCTCAGGAGACCAATCTTCAAGGGATGCCCAGGTACCCCTTCCTAAGACACAAGCATAAGAACAGTTACTCAAAGCCCCTCATTACTTTTCTGTGAACAGATACACCTTACCGTTGATTTCAAAAGTAAGGCCCAGGGAGGTTAAGTAACTTGCTCAAGGTCATGCAGCTCCTCAGTGATGGGTAGGGCTTTGAACCTGGGGACTCTAGTTCTGTAGTCTGTGCCTGTCACCACTCAGTGCTCTGCAAAGACAGCAGTAGGAGAGAATGTGGCCTTCTCTAGGAACAGTGAAAGTTCTCATCTGGCAGGAGCATGAAACAAAGGAGATGAGGAATGGGAAGGGTCAGATAGGAGCCTGGGTCAAGGTCTCATCCAAGTCAGCAGCTAGACAGGTGGGAACAGAATGGACATTCTGTGATAAACAAACTAGGGTTGTGCTTTTAACAAAGTGTTATTACCACCAATATCTCCTTTTTCATACAGGTCACTTTGCAAACCCATTTTTTATGTAATTTATTTCATTCAAGATTAGGAGAGCAATGTTTCAATTCTAGATTCACAGAAGGCAGACCTGAAGCAGCTTCCTGCAGAACTCAGGGACCCATCACCAACAGACTCAGGCTGGACCAAAAGCCTATCAGAGACCTCCAGAAGGTTCCATAGCAGCCCCAGAGTGGACCAAT
Source organism: Graphiurus murinus (assembly GCA_004027655.1). Lineage (NCBI taxonomy): Eukaryota > Metazoa > Chordata > Mammalia > Rodentia > Gliridae > Graphiurus > Graphiurus murinus. The sequence goes on along the minus strand of PVLC010003990.1, from coordinate 59,674 downwards.
CTTCACTCTGGAGGGTCTAGTCAGACCCCAGCCCTCTACCTCCACCCTCACCCCTAACCCCAGAGGACACTACCTTAGCCTGACTTTGTCACTCCCTATGAGAGCTGTTTGAGGAAACTTTCCAGAACCAAGCCTTCAGGTACCTCTAAATCACACACTGCAACAGTAATTTAAATACTTTGACACATTTAATCCTTCTAGTAACCCTACAACTAAGTCTTATTCTGATTCCCATTTCATGGAGAAGGAAACAGCAGCTCAGAGAGTCTAGGACTTTCATCAGAGATCACACAGCTAGGTCTTTGCTATGCTATCGCTCCCTCTCCCTCCCCCAGGAATAAAGGCATCAAAACTGAGCCATCCCCAGATGCCACAACCCGTGAAACGGCTGCCAAAGAGAACCCCAGCAGGCCAGGCTTTTAAGAAACTCCTTACAGAGCAATTATTCCTTCCAAATATTGAAAGATAAAGGGATCGGTGCATGCTAGGGCATCACACTGATTTGCTCATAATAGATATCATAGGTATTAAGTGCAGTTTATCCTGAGTGTAATTAGTGGATGCTTTTCGAATGTGATGATAATTGCAGCTCATTGTTTCTACAGTAATTTACAGAAATAAGGAACTCAACTGCTGCTCATCTTGAGAAGGAAAGAAAAAGAGCTGCCGTTCAGAAATTAGCTGATGTCTGGGGCCCAAAATGCACAAGTCACCACCACTGTTAGCAGTAGCCCCCCTAATCTGCATACATGACCCTCTGTGCCCACATTCTCTGGGTAAAATAAGACCTATTTTCATTTACTTCACCGGGACGTGTGCGCGATGGAAAGAACACTTGCGAACCTGCTGTCTCGTTGGCTACGAGGTGTTTATTATTTTAAATCCCCGTGGATTGCCACCTCTGCTCTCTCTGCTAGTGTTTGTCAGAGCTTTTCCTTGAGGTGTTAAATTGGGGATGTTCATAGGATATTTTGGCAATCACTGGCCATGCATTAGTTGGTCTGCAGAGGATACAGACAGTGTGCTCACCCCTCCTCTGATGGATGGTAATTCCTAGGCTCACAGTGAGCAAAGGTCCCTTCCAACAGAATACTGCTTCAGGGTATCCAACGTCACTTTAAGAAATGAAAATGTCTCCGGATGTTAGAAGCATTTAGCTAGTCTTACTATTCACATATCCCCCAAGCTAAATATTTTGCTCGCTCTTGAGTCAATTGACACAGCTTTAGGATGTGACAATAGACATTTCATTTCTATTCCCCTACTGAGGGTGAAGGTGTAGGAGATTTGCTCCCACAATGATTTTTGTTTATTTTAAAACATCTTACTATTTACCTCGCATTGCTTTTTACCTCCAATCATCCTCTTGAGTAATTACATTTCTTAACACAGAGCTGTCTTTTGATATCTATCAAAACAAAAAGGGAAGAAGAAAAAAAAATCTCCTAATTGAAATCCTTTTGTCAAAGCTGATCTCCACCACGGGGACAGAGGGGCTTTCCTGTGTGACTCTCACTGTCCCAGATCAAAATGATCTTAAGGTGTCAGGAATGTTCCATCAACAGCCAAAGACCAGCTCACCAATTTCAGGCCCGAGGTGAGATTTCAAATTGGCAGCATTGATACTGTGTTATGATGAAAAGACTAAGGCTTCTGTAGAGGAGGTCAAGTTAAACGAGGCCATTTGGAAGTGTTTTATGTGAGGAAAGTCACCTATGTTGCAGCTGGTCTAATCTCTGAAATATCCCTTGCTCAAGGGTCACTTGGAATGTCACCCATTGCCCACTATCCGTGGCCTCATCCAGGCCATGCAGGCTGCGGTCTGAGGCATTCCTATCCTTGTCCCACAGGGCCTTGGAAGTGGAGCTTCCATAAATTCTCATAGGCATCAGCTATTTCCCCACCCCCATGCTAGCAACCCTGGGCAGATCTCAAAAGACACTAAATTTGATAACTAACACTTATTACTCATTGCCCTCTCCACACTATTCTTGGCAGGGGTTAGACACTGACATTTGCAACTGAAAATAATGCATTGTCAAATAGGAAAACTGCAGGCTATAATTTTTAACACTTGTATCTGTTATTTTAAACATGAAACATTGCATCAGTTTGACATTAATTTATATAATGGGGACCGAAAACGATAATGCAATCTTAGTGACCACCTCTGCTTAATTAACTGACAGGGAGAGCTGCTAACCAAAAAATACCTGATTCCCATACACAAAAAACAAAGGCTGTTTGTACACCTTCCGTCATGCATTATTGAAATGTGCCATGTCATTAGGGAGACTAATCAGGATGCTAGTGTAAAACCAGCCACTGACAAATGCAGACACAAAACTTTTTATGAAAGTTTGTAAATACAGTATTGTATGGAAATTCTGATGCATATTGGCTTTCCTGAGCATGGTAAAATGTTTTATTATGAAAAAAGTGGATAAGATACTTATCTTTTAAATTGGAGTTTAATATTTTATTAGTGCCAGGCACATAATTCTCATCAAATGGCAGGAAACTCTTTTTTGTATGGATATAAATGTCTAGAGTTTAATATTTCAAAGATAAGCACCTACCACTGCATCTATCACACAGCAGCTTAATGGAATTTACTTTTTCTTAAATATTTATACTGTATATATGTTTGCTAGTCAAGTGATTATAAAGCTCTAAGGTGGAGGGCGAGGCCGGTCCTGTTAGGAAGACGAAGACAAGCCACCCAAGCATTTGGCTTTTGTAGTTCATACATCATTAACCTGGACTAGAAGAGAATAATGAAGTAATCCAGGCCCAAGGGTTTAAGGAGGGACGACACAAAAGGTCTACTTCTCAAAAACAAACAGCCAGAAAGTTTCCCTGGTTTAACCTGAGTTTCCAGACCACTTCTCAGATGAAATTACATTTAACAAATTAGAGCAAAAAGAAGGGGGGAAAAGGGTGCATGACTTTCAAAGGAAAATTGCATTGTGTAGAAAATCTCCCCCTTCCCTGCCCACCCTGGGTGGGCTATTTCCAAAGGACTGAGTATACAGCAGGTTTCAGTTCTTCAGCCCTGCAAACTCTTTCATCGGGCCTGAGAAATGCTTTCTGATCCATGCTGATACAATTACCTAGCCTTTATTGGCAATTTAGACCTGCTTTTAGGGACATTTTAGAGCAAATGATGTTTTCTTGATATTTTAAAAAAAGCAGTGCTATTCTCTATACCTTTGGGATAAGGTAGAAACCGAGTTAGTGGCTCATTAGAGGGCTGATTGCCACGATGCGGTTTTTTTGTTGTTATTGTTGATGTTGCTGGAAACTGAGCCGATACCCAAACTGCAGGTACAGGCCACACAGGCTATATTCACTAGTTTTGATCAAAGATATTTTTATTTTGTGTATTTGGGTGAAATACAAAGCGGATTTACTACTACGACAGTTAGCAAAGGTCTTAAAATCCTCCCCTTGGTTGAAGGATGTTAAAATGGGCTCAATAACTTTTTTAATATGCACAAATGCCAAGGAGAGGAGGAGGTGGTCATTGTTTAGCAGCAACGTGGATGTCCGGTTTATGAACCTGGGTGTTTTCTGGCCTGCCGGAGTTTTTACCAAAGGAGCCATTACACTGAGAGTCAATAAAACTGGCTATCTTTAAGGGCTGTCTGGCAGGGATTTAAATAGAGTGACATTGAAAGCCGCACAAAGGAATTAGCAAGGGAACAAAAGCCCACAGTGTATCCTGTCCTACGCCAGTGATCCCCAGTCAGTGGCACTCCAGTAGGATTGAAGCGGCAGGATTTAATTCAGACACTGCTTTGGCAACCCACAGCCAAAAGGGTGACTGACCAGTCCATTGCACTGCCGTCACCATCAGCAGCAAGGAAGGAAAGATGCTGTGTGTGACTGTGGCCAGCTGCTAGGGAGGTCCTGGTGCAGGTCTTGCCCCTCGCTGAAACCTACACAAGGCCTGCAGGGACAGGGGGACCTTAGGTTGAGCTCTCCATTTCTCCTCCTGTCTGCTAGAAAACAACAGCAAAGTGCCCCTCCCAGGGAGACTTTCTTGTGATAAATAAAAGCTGATAATTTAAAATGCTCTTAAAGGGGCTTTGTGAACCAGAGTGAACTTGGCTGTGGTAAATAAAACCTGTTAATTAAAAACGTATTTTGTTGTTGTTGGAGAGAAAGCAATGCTCCCCGGATCCTGCTGGCCAAATGTGTGTTTTCTGTGCATTGGGATGGTTTCATGTGAATGCTGCAGCTTCTTCTGGCAAATCCAGTGAAATCCAGAGGCCTGGCTATGGCTGTGACCTGACCCCCACCCCTGAGCTCTGACCCCTTTCCTGTTGCTCTCCACCTGCCCTAGCCCTGCTCAGTCCCAACTCCAGCCTTTGTTCCTGCTGTTCCTTCTTCCTGAAATGCTTTCCATACATCCTTGCATGGCAGGTGTCTCTGCCACTCATTGGCCACCTTTTAACCATCACCTCCTTAGAGAGACTCTTTTGACAGCATCAAACGCTCTCAGTGGGCTCCGTCTTGACTCTGTTGTGTCTCCATTTTTCAGCCTGGGGATTGCACACAGTAGGTGTCCCATTCATCTTTGTGGAGAGATTAAAAACACTGAGAAGGGAGGCAGGGCCAAAGCCATTTTCCCTTCAGAAGGATAGCCTTGTGCCTTGACCAGGTACCTGCAGGCCTGCTTAGTGAAGGTCTCTACAGCTCAAAGTGTCATGCAGTGCATGTGCAGGCTGGTGAGGAGGTGGGCAAGAAGCAGAAACAGCCATATTGAAGCATAGACTGGAGCTGGCCATGTGTCCGGATGGAGCACATTGCTGGCCTGCCTCCTATCCCCGGACCATCTGATTCTCTCAGTGGCTGCAGTGTTGTGAGTTCCAGGTCTCAACCCCAGTAAATACTGTCAGATACCAGGGAGTCTGGACCACCTGGAGAAGTCCTGGCCCTCCACCCAGGGCAGGACCACAGTAGGTGTGACCAAGGCTCACTCAGAATCAGCGGTGTCATTACCAGGGTGGCACAGGAAATCTCTGGCCCAGACCTATGGACTGAAAATAATTCTCTAAGGACCAGCTGGGTGGTAATGGATACAGTTTGGGACATTTAGGTTCAGACCCAAGGCTCATATGAGGAGGGTCATGCTGGCTCCAAGAGTATCCTATGTGAGTAGCCAAGATCTACACAGGTCACACTGGACCCTTGGGTGGGCCCTTGCTGGAGGACATCACAAGGGTCCAGGGTAGCAGAGGGTGCAGTGGAGCATGTGTGGGGACTGGACCCAGGGAGCAGGGTAGGGATGATGTGAGGCCCAGGAAATGCTTTGCCCCAGGGCTGGAACATGTGAGAAATAGAATAATTTTGCCTCCTGTTCTTCTGTCTTTCCTATTCAGGAGGCTGGGCTGGCTGTGACCCTCATCTCAGAAAGTGCCTTTACCTGGGGAGAGTGAGTCTGCCTATGTAGGTCTTGGGATCATGTGGAGCAAGTCCCCGGTGTGAATGCCTTCTTGAGTCCTCTCCCCGGAAAGCCCTGCACTGTGTCCACACAGCAGTTGCACAGAGCACTGTGTGCTGAGTACACTGGCCCCTCTCTGCCTTTTCTCTGCACAGATGCCCACTAGTGGAGCCATTGGTTTTGAGTTCATTCCACAGCCTCATGATCATCCCGAGGTGTGTCCCTGCTCAGGTCATATCTGCCTGGGAGCAGGTCCAGGACTGTACAGAGGGAATGAGTCCCAGCAGAGATTTTCCTGTTGTTAAAGGGATATTTGGACCTCACTCTACAGTCAGACTAGGAAGGTACCTCAGTGTCATAACCACTATTCTTTTGGCAAATGGGATCCTGAGACCCTTCTCTGTAGCCTTTCAGTCTCTGTACCTGCCCTGGGCCAGAGTGCACAATCAGCCAGTGTCTGAAAAGGAGACTTGAGAGAGGCTCCTCTCTCCTGCCTGGACAGCTTGTGCCTCTGTGTGTTTCCAAATGGGAACTGAGTAGGGATATCCCTTTGGTGGCTTTGCAACTGCAAGCAAACAAAAAGGATATGCTTTAAATAAGGTTTAGTTGCCAAGTAGCTGTGAAGGTGAAGGAAGAATACAGCCCCTCTGTGTCCAGGACAGAGGGGAATCTGGCAGGTCAGGTGGGAGTAAGGGAGATGGGGGCTTCCTAGGATAAAAGACCTTTGCTTTTCAAAGAGGTTTTTATGCATCCAACTCTATGAAAGTGCATCATTCTCTCTTCCCTCTTCTCATTTCTTGGCCACATTTTTTTTTTGGGGGGAGAGTATCTAATTTGTGTATGTGTGAGGTATAGGTCATGGAGGATACAATCTTTTATATTCAAATCTCAATTTTCATATGATTATTCCTGTATGAGAATTCTGTCCATCGGTGTAGCTCCCTGAATTTTTGCAAATGCACAAATAAATAAAATAAAATAAATAGTAAAAAAGATGGTGCAATGAGACCTTTGTGTCAAGGCAAAGCCTGCAAAGTTCAAACTAGTTAGCGATGTATAGAAGGGAGTGGGTATGGCAAGGCCAATGCAGCATCCCTCTTAGCATGAGGGAATCATTTGGGGAGAGATTTGATTTCATAAAAAATGATTTTCAAGAGCTGTTTTGTGAGTAGTAGGATGTTGGGGATATTTTTTTCCCTCCTTTCCACCAAAATGAATAAAAACTTTATGTTCAGTGTGGTATTTAGGTATTGGTTTTGTTAATTTCTTAAAACAAATTGTCTCCCCAGTAAATCCCAAACTTGGACAGCTGCATTAAGCTAGCAGTAGGGAGGCAATCTGAGCATGATTATCCTGCAAGAGAATTCCCAGAATTTCATCCAAACTGTGATTTGTTCTGTTATAAAAGGCCTATAAAACCCAGTATAGAAATTCCTGCAGGAAACTTGAGTGTTTAAATATCTGCAATTACTCTCTCATGATTAAAGAAAGATATGAAGGACGGGACATTAGCACACCACAGCCAGTTCGAGGTGTGGCGTGAGTGATAAATCACAGGCAGCAACATGGGTGGACCTTGAGGCACATTCACAAATCAGCCCCCAGTCAGACTCTTCACTGGCTGAATGGGGGTGAGGTCTGGGGAGGGGTCCGGGGAATCAGCAGGAAAATCTTCTGGCAGGGATGACCTAGTGGCCTTCTCAGGAAGGGGCTCTGAGTCTGCAGTAGTTGTTTTGGTCTCTGCAAGCTGTGTTTGAGGACAAGGTGTGTGCTGTTCTTATATTTTTCCCAGGTATTATTCACACACACCCACACCACACAACCCTGGCCTCAGTCCTCAGTTCCCAGAGTCCAACCTCTGGCTGCTATGTTGACCCTCTTGCCCCATGCACCACCCTCCCTAGAGGTCAAGGACAATGTGCTTTCCCTAAAGCTCTCTTATAGGTAGTAGGCTTGGAAATTGTCCCTTATGATGACATCTAAGGGTAGCCCATTGCAGTTGATCCAGCCATCCTTGTTCCAGGTGAGGGTGCTGAGGCACCCTCTGCTGGGGCAGAGGGACCAACTGAGTCCTGTTTATCAGGGGAGCTATCTGTAGCCCTGGAAAGAAATCGCACCCTCCTGATGCCTTGCTGCTAGGCACTTGGGAGAGCACCCACCTTCCTGAGACTCCATCTGGCCAACTAAGGACTTTCTTCCCAGCTAGAACTTCCATCCTGCCTCAAATGCTCCACACACCACTGTCCAGAGTTTCTCCAGTACACATCTTAGCAAGAAAGGGCTTTAGGGAGTGAGTCCAAATGACTTCTTGCAGTGTCCTAAGAGCCCAGGTTTGTGGAGGGGTGGTGAATATGCCAGTGGCTGCATCCCCTCCATGGCTTCATAGCCCCCAGACAGCATTTTCCTCCATGGACCCAGCTTATGGGAACAGTCCCAGAACCTGGACCCCTGAAATGCCACCTGTTCCCATTGCTCTTCTAGCCCTAGGGATGCAGGCAGCTCCTGCATTTGCTCATACCTGGGTTCCCTTGCTGATCCCTCTTTATTCTTCCAATCCCTTTATAGCTAGTTTACTATATTAAACCAGTTCTCAGACTGATGATGGAGGGGGATGGGGAGCACAGAGTTCCTCAAGCCAGGAGCTTTCAGTTTCCCCCTCCCTGCCCCCTATCTCCTCACGAGCATATCATGGAAAAATGAATGGCCTTGAAGGATTTGCTGGTTAGTTTGCACTTCGCCATGGAGGTCATATGTTCAAAGCCTTGGTTAATTAGCCTACCCTTCCTCTTCACTGTCTTTCCATAAAGTAGAGCAGGGCTGCATTTGAGGGTCACTTTCCTTCTGGGAGCAGCAGTCCACTTTCTTGGAAGCCAACCAAGGGCTCCAGCTACCTGGTGACCTTAGCGGGACTAGGAAGACATGGGTACCTGGCATGTGAAACCATGCAGCATAGCTGGTGCTCTGGATATACCCTGTCTCTCCGCATCTTGCCAGCTCACTCCCACCTTCCCTTCTCTCTCCACACAGCCTCCTGGAACCTGAAGCAATATTTCGAGGGGTCAAAGTGGAGGATAAGAGAGAGCGTGGAAATACATGTAGCACAGGTTAGTGTAAGCCCCAGAATGGCTGTGTAGGTCAGGGATGACAAATGACAGAGCCCTGAAAGTGTGCAATCCATTTATTGATTTCAAGCCCTCCCTCTTCTTGTTCCCTGAGCCTTCAGAGAGAGAGAGAGAGAGAGAGAGAGAGAGAGAGAGAGAGAGAGAGAGAGAGTCACAGACTCTTAGGGATGAAATTGTGCAGGAAGGACACGGGTTTCCTACTGGCCAGACATCTGAGGCAGCATGGCCAAAATATGGAGCCACTGCATGGAAATCTGGTCGTGTTTCTGATAGAGACAAATGGCCTGGCTTGTGCTGACAGCCTGGGTCTCTATGTCAATAGGAGTAGGCGTCCCTTCCCACTGGATGCCTGATGCCCCAGAGGGAGGGTCCTGGAATAACAAAAATAGGGAGAGTAAGTTAGTTGTATTTACCAAGAACTTAGGATTTGCTATATGCTGGGAACACCTTTACAACTCACATTTATTAACTTGTTTAATCCCTATAGCTCCTGAACAAAGTGGAATTTGTGCTTCTATTTCCAGCTCTATGGCCTGTTAACAGGTCCCTTAACCCCTTAAAAGCCTCAGTTTTTTTCATCTAAAATACAGATGATTTGGAGCCGGGCGTGGTGGCGCATGCTTGTAATCCCAGCATTCGGGAGGCTGAGACAGGGGGATCCGGGTTCGCGGCCAGCTTCAGCTACCTGGTGAGGCACTCCACAACTTAGTGAGACTTGGTTTCAAAATAAAGAATAAAAAATAGGGCTGAGGGTATAGCTCGGAGGTAGAATGCCCCTGAGTTCAATCCCCAGTACAGAAAAAAAAATAAAAAATACAGATGATTTGTGCTAAAGAAATAGATTCTCTTCTCTTGTTCATAACTTCTCAAACTATTCATTCTTTCCAGAAGCATCTCCTCTAAGAATATAGGGAAATTAGGCTCAGAAACAAAAGGGGAAGAAGATAAAAAGTTTGAGATTCTAAATTTCAAGGTGGTAAACTTTTTCTGGAAAGGACCAAATAGGCAATATTTTAGTCAGTGTGAGCCATAAGGTCTGCTGTGACTATTCAACTCCGCATACCACAAACTATAATATATAAACAAACTAAACAAACGTGTGTGCCTCAGCCCAAGTAATAATGTATTTACAGAAACATGCCAGGTAGCAGCCCCCCACCCCCAGGCCACAGTGGCTGACCATGGCTTAAATCACCTACCCATATTTCCCATCCTGGAGCAGGTATAAAAATAAGGAGATATTAGAAAGTGGTTCTGCTATGTAGAAATCAAATATTGTCATCTCTCTCCACAGGCTTTTCATTTTAAGGATGTCTAAACAAAATAAGGTGACACTAACCAAGCTGTCTGAACTACGAATAGCAGGAGATCTCTAATTCATGTAAGTGGATGAGCCTGGGGTTTTAATCCTAAACATAGAGAGTTCATGAATGCAAGTCTCTGGCATGGTTTACCGAATTATAATTGACAAAAGAAACAGTAAAAATAGATTAATGTTAACATGAGTGATCAATTTCCCCCTGAAGTACCATGCTGGATTACTCTGCACAGTGGTTTCATTTCCAACAATTCCTTCTGACAGTCCCAAACCCTCTACAGCAGGCATCGGAATTCCTTGTACTACATTGGGGTGACGGTACCATGTTTCAAAGTTATTCCGAACCTGATTGGTCATGTTTCTGCAATACATTTTCCTAACCTCAAGATAAAGATCCATGCATCTCTTTACCCTTTAAACAAAAAAGCTATTGTAATAGCATGTAGTGTGAGACATGGCCTGAATACCAAAACCTGTACATGCACTGCTAAACTGTTTAAGTATGGAAGAAGTAGTGTCTAATAGCATCAGGAAATTGAAATTTAAAAATTTTTCTCACTCACTTATTTGATGAGAACTGGGTATGCTGACAGGTGAAGCAGAAAGCCATTTTTCAAGTTAAATGCCAAGTGGTTATATAGCATAATATTCAGTCAAAATTAACCACCTCACTGCTGCATTGACACCCAGCGTATTTAATGCCAACTGTTCCTGCAAAGAAAACGGCAGACCTTTGGGAATGACTATAGAAAGGGAAAGAAACTGTTACTAATATTTCAATTATTTAGTAGGCACCCCGACTCTCTGAGTGGGAAAAATGGACTAGCAGCTGTGCTAACTCTTATAGGAGCCACATGGAGCTGAAATCACTTTGAGTCTTCTGGGGCCCTTCTGGGTCCTCTATGCCAAGCCCCAGAAAATTCTGGATTTATGTAGGCTTTGGGCAATCTCCCCACAGAGAAGGCTTTTTGGAAAAAGCAGGTAGGCATCTGTCTGCAGGCCCAGGTGGTGGGGAAGTAAAGGGGGGCTATTTACCTAAATTGGCTTCATTTAGATTGAGAAGCAGGACTTCACAGCCCCCAGAGAGTAAATGATGCCTGTTCCTCAGGGCGGCATAAGGAGGTGCTCCTGAAACACACAGAAAGGAGTTGTCATTTGGTAGGATCTAAATTCCAAAGAATGGTTTGGAAAACATCATCCAAAGGAGTAAACCGAAGGACAAAGATAGCCCCTTGCTGGAAATCCTAGCAAGTCCCATCCAGGATGGGTGCCAGTGTTCCAGCTAATAATCCAGGGAGCATATCCTTCAAATTCCAACCACAAACAAAAACCGCCTATGGGATATACTTGAAACTTCCAATTATTTTTGACTGAGTAACCAAAGGGGTATCGCTCTCCCTACTGCAAAGGTGGTGACATTCATCTGTAAAGTGCAATGTCCCATGGTACCCCAGGACCTACCAGGAACAAGGGGATGGCCAGTTTAGGTCTAGGTCCATTAGGCATTTAACTAATTCTTTCTTTCAGAAGGATGATCTTGAAATATTTCATTTCTTCAGTTTTTCATTTCCCTATTCAAGTTTCATGGGCTTCTCAGACCATTCTGAAAGACAGGAAGGCTGAGGTTACTGGGATCCCCAGGTACCAGGAGTAGAAGCAGATCCTTGTGGAAAGGATATGAGATGCACCAACTTGTAACATCTATTGGTGGATGATCCAGCCTAGAATCCTAGTCTCTCAGCTCCTAGACTCCTGTGACTTCTTTAAAAACTAATCAACATTTTAAAAATAATCAACATTAACCTGTAAAAATGGAAAATAAAACTAAGAAATCTTTCATTAATGTTAATTTTGAGAACTTAAAGAACACGAGAAAATTAAATTAAAAATTAAAAAGATACTACCTTTAATCTCACCATCTACCAACTAATATTAACCTATAGATTCATTTCTCTTCATCTTCTTTCTCTTGAGTGTATGTTTGTGTATGTTTGTGTGTGTGTGTGTGTGTGTGTGAGAGAGAGAGAGAGAGAGAGAGAGAGAGAGAGAGAGAGAGAGAGAGGAATAAGGCATTCCTTTCCACTGAATTTCAGATTATATGCATTATATATGTTATTAAAGTCACTGGCAGAAATATGTGAAATCCATCATATATCATGGTTATTTAGCCAATCTATTAGTATTGATGTTGGCTACTTAGGTTGTTTAAATTTTATTTTTGTTGCTGTTCTTGTTCCTGCAGCTTTGAGTACCTCTGTGCAATTCTGAGCATCTCCATGACAGTAGATTTCTGGATGTGAATTTACCAGAAATTTACCAAAGAAAAGGGCTGGGGCTCATTTCATGACCCTGGATTGTCTGTCAGGACCAAACATAGCTTTCCCTAACCATCTCAAATCAGTCTCACTGGCTTTAATCAGACTAACTCAGAATGATATAGGACCCTTTTGAGCTGGCTCAGTGTTTCTCAAACTCAACCTGGACACTATTAATATTTGGGACCAGATAACTATTTGTTGTCAGCAGCTTTCTAGCCTCTGCCCACCAAATGCCAGTATCACTCTTTTGTTACAATCAAAAATGGCTCAAAAGATTATCAGATATCCTTAGAGCACCAAGTCTCCCCTAGGTGAGCACCACTGATCTAGACCATAGTTTGGATAACACAAGTAGATGAATTAGCAGCCTTGTGATGGAAAAAAAGCTTTACTCTAAGACAAAGCCAGATAATTTTTCTCAACTTCTCATGTAGTATGAGCTATTGCATATATCAAAAAGCCAGTCCTCTACAAAATTAGCTCCTCTTTCTTATTTCCATGGCTCTGTATTTGTACCTCTACATTGATTAGTATATTAGTATTTATTTATTTATGTAACACTGTTATTTTATTACTTGATTTTATGGTCCATTAGGCCTTGTGAATCTCTCAGGGTGTCAAGGAGGAGTATTTCTTTTTTCTCTCCTTTTTTTTTTTTTGACTGGGGATTGAACCCATGGTCATTCTATTTCTGAACTACATCTGCAGACCTTCTTATTTTTTTTATTTTGAAACAGAGTGTTGCTAAGTTGCTGAGGTTCTCTCTAAGTCATTAAAGTTGGCCTTGAACCTGCAATCTTCCTGTCTCAGCCTTTAAAACACTGGGGTTACAGGCAGGTACCACTGTGCCCAGCTTTAGGGCAGAGTGTTTCTTATTCATTTCTTTGTTTTTGGCATCAAGTACTGTGTTAACCCAGATTAATTAAATTGATTAAATGAATCAGTGAATGAATCTAAACAGAGAACAAGACTTCTCCTATATGTGTACACACACATGCATACACATAAAGACAATTCATGTACACACACACACACACACACACACACACACACACACCACCTACATACACACACACATACACATGTCAACAGTAGTCATGGAGAAAAGAAAAATTACCAACTACAAGGGCATCTACTGCTTTTAACTAGATTGTGATTTCTAAAAGCAAAATTTCTCTATAAGATTTCCTAAATCTACATAGAATAACATTTGGGGAATTAGTAGCAATGTGTTTTCCAGTGAGGTAGAACCCCTACTTTTAAATAAGGGTACTTAGGTTGTCAAAGAAAAGGGAAACTTTTTCGATTGCTTTAAGAGACAATTTACTGCATCATTAACGCATGTCGCTTAATGGAAAGTCCTGTTATTTTTGGAGGAAGAAATGAATATTCCACACTAAATATAATAACAGCATAAACCTTTAATAAATAATTTTAACAGTTTATGAATATTTAAATAGTAAATCTAGAAGTCCCTAAGGACTGGAGAAGGCAGGGAGGGAAGATCTGGCTTCTAAAGTACTAAAAATAGGTCCCAACACATACACTTTTACCCTTATTTTTTTTTTCAGGCATAGGAATACACATTGGGGTCTTTCTGCAAAGGTAATGGTTAAAGCAAAGTGACCATCTTAAGATTATTAATACAGGAGTTGTTGAGGGGGAGATTGACCAAAGGGCTCAACAAAAGGGAGATGGTCCCCCAAATCTTCCATTTTCTGAACTTAATTTTGGCACAGACACCTGTCAAATTCACGTGGAATTCTAGTCATGTGGAGACAACCTATACAGAGCATTCAGATCCAGTCATCCTACAGGACATGCCAGGAGAGTCAAGCAAGTTCTTTCTGAGAATGCAATGTACCAGGGCTCGTGTTGAGTGCTTCAGGGGGACCACTCTACTGATATCCACATGCTTTTATGACTCAAGAACTCTTGTTATTCATTAAAGAAAGCTACTTGAACCTTTTTTAACTAAATATTTCCTCACTTTTCCATGTAGGATTCCCTCTTCCTCATTCTGTATCAGACCAGTGCCTTAGGGTAGATGTTGATTGGCAAAACCCAGTCCCCTAGCTACAGTGATTGGTTTAGGAATGGCTTTGTGTTCCATTTCAGATCAATGAGCTATAAAAAGAGTGTTTTGTTTTGTTTAAGACTCCTGTAAATGGAACTCTCTCTCTCTTCTAGGACAAAATTCTCATTCTCTTCTCTTCTCTTCTCGCCTCTCCTCTCCTCTCCTCTCCTCTCCTCTCCTCTCCTCTCCTCTCCTCTCCTCTCCTCTCCTCTCCTTTTCTCTCTTCTCTCTCTCTCCTCCCCTCTCTTCCTCTTTCCTGGGTGTACCTCAGGATTTGTTGGCAGCCATCTTTCTCTCAAACGGAGGAGGTAGCTATAGCATGAAGTTGAGGCCATGAGAGGCAGATCCTTCTTACATTTAAACTTTCTACTTACATCAGCAAACAACTAACTACCTTTTATTGTTTTTGCCAGTTTGAGTTGGAGCTCTCATTACTTGGAAACAAGGACATTGTGGCTGAAACACATGCACAAGCAGTCTGTCCTCCTAGAATTCTAACTGAATCCCTAAGACAGTGTTCCAGGATTTGTGCCTGACATCCAAGTCAGCCAGATCTTTCTAATTGCCACTTGGGGAGTGGACCAGCCACCACTGCCAGACATGCATAAGGGCACACAATTGGAGAAGAGGTAATGGACACTAAAGATGTGGCTTCCCAACTTGGCACATAATGAAGACGAAAACACCAAACTGACCATGTGAAAGAAATCCTTCCCAATTTGGAGGATCCTTGCTCAATCAAATGAAGCACAGATCAGCATGGAACAGCCTCTCCTCCTGGCCAGTATGCATGTGGCTGTCTAGACTCTATGTCAACTGTAGCACAGCCAGAAAGGAGCAGTTACCTCTGAAGAGTGGTTCTAGGAACCTCTGATTCTAGGATCGTTCCATGCAATACCATCTCTGCTGAGATGAAATGCCCACAAACTTGTTTTTAATCATTGCTTAAATTTTTGCCTTAAAAATTTCAGCTGCTTACTCTCCATTTTCCATTTCATGAAAAGGGAAGAAAAGCAGCGCCAGGAGCACCCAGCTACCTCCTGTGATGTGACATGGGGTAGAGGTCCTGTCTTTCTTCCTTATCTAAACTTCTCCCTCCTTGCTCCACCCATGTTGCATAAAGCAAGAGATCCACTGAAGTTATACATTCGGCATGATGAGGCATCACTTTTATTAGAACCCAAGCCATCAGTTGATCACCTAGAAGCGATAGAGCTTTCTTATTTTAAGGTGAAATTTGCCTGGCTCCTCACTCTTCTAAATCCTCTCCTCATAGAATAACCTTACCTCTATTTCCCTGCTTCTGAGTCTAGAGGAGCTGCATTTTCTTCTTTGGCTCCCTAATGTCTCTGGCTCTGAGGGCTCCATACTAATATGCTCTTGGTTGGGGGGTGGTTGAGTCTGAGCAACCCCAGACTGGGAAGCAGGAACTAAAACTAATCCAGGGCTCCACATCTAGGTCCACGTGTGTCACTCACAAATAGTGACTGTTCTATCATCAGGTTACAATCATGAACCAGGATCCATTCATAAAATATACTTCTCCTGAAGAAGAGTCAGTGCCTCCCAATTGCTCACATGACCCTGGAGCCTGATCACATTGGCATTCAAAAGCTGTCAGCAGCCCTTCATTCTTCATGATTTCTCACTTTCTGCCCACTTATGCCAGAGTAGAGACCCACCAGGCCCCCAACATACCTCATACAATTCTTTCCCAACATCTCACTCACACCATCCTGATTTCTATCCAGTATCTGAATTCCACAACCTTCCAGACCTTTTCATCAGTCCTCTGCCCCCTGTGAGATTTCCATAACTACCTATCCCTTAAGGAAATGCCCTGTAGGTGTCTAGGCATCAGCCCCACCAACACACTCACATACACATGGTCACTGTGTTCATGTGTGGACCTGGCTCTTTGACCATCAACATTTATGTTCCTAGGGCAGAGGGCCCAGTCTCCCACTCATTCCCATAACACTTATCTGTGATATCTGCACAACATATAGAATCCCCAAGAGAGAAAAACAGAAAGACTAGCACAGATATCATTCTATGGTGGGCCAGGAATACACAGAAAACAATCCTATCCAAATGGCCTCGAGAGCATCACAATTTGTTATTAACAGAATATTATTATTTTATAGGCAGGTAAACTAAGATCCAGGGGGATGCAATTTTCCCAAAGTCACATAGCTAATTAATATAAGAGTATAGCCTAGAACCCATAACTCCTGACCCCGGCAGATGGTTCATTCCACTGCATGATTAATAATCAGTTTCAGTCTATTTCTGCCTTATTAGGAAATCAAAATCAATTCTTCAAGTTTTTCATAGGTATAATATAAAGACATTGTTCTATATTCAGATAAATTAGAAAAATAATAAACACAAAATTAGACTGATTTATTGATTTAGAGTGTTCCAGAGCTTTTAATAGGTTAATCCACAAAGGCAGTACTATGTGTAGCATTTCTCAACTTTAATTGATCATGGAATTCTTTCTTGAGACACTGGTATTCTGGGGCACATAATTGGAGAAATATAAATTAATTAAATTTTTCAATGAAGGAAGGCTCATTTCTTTTGAAGCTCAACAGCTACAAGTGTTTGGTCTTTGCATGCCAAGATACAAGCATTTATCACCACTAGGAAGCATGTGAGCTCATCTGCTTGGGGGATTCTAGGATCCTTGAGAAACTAGAGGGTGAAGTGTGGAAGTGAGAGGTCTGTTGCTGTATTAGTCCATTTGAGCTTCTATAACAAAGTACCATAAATTGGGTGGCTTATAAACAACAGAAATTTACTGCTCACAGTTCTGGAGACTGAGATATCCAACAGATTCTATGTCTGGGGAGGGCCCATTTTCTGACTTGTAGATGGTGCCCTTTCATTGTGTCCTCATATGGCTGAACAGGCAAGACTTCTCTGGGGACTCTTTAAGGGCACTAATTTCATCTATTAGGATTCACCCCCATGATCTAATCACCTCCAAAGACCCTGCCTCCTAACTCAATCACCTTGGGCTAAGATTGTCAACATATTAATTTTGAGGAGACACAGTCATTCAGCCCATAGCAGCTGTCCTTCAGTTTCATGAAACTTTAGAGGAGATTTTAATTTTAAAAAGTTAATATTTAAATCTTAAAAATATTCATTCCTAATTACCTTTAATGTGCAGCAGCCTCAAAGCTGTTGGGCACTTCACCAGTTCAAATATGGACCCTTCCTAAGACTCCTGATGGGTCCCTCTCGAGCTATTGGAGACAGAATGGCACAGAGGAGACCTTGATTGTGCAACAGACCCATCAGATAAACTCCCTAGTTGGCTGTGGCACACGTTATCTTAAGAAAAGACATTATATTACTGTGTCTTACCACACATTTCCAATTGAGTTATCACAAGGGTATTGCAAAAAAATCATAGGAGTTGGCAGTAACTCAGTAAATAAAATCACCACTTTAATTGCTTCAGTGTAACAGGTCGATCATTATCAAGAAAGGTTTTGATATATTTTTTAATTAAATGGTGACTCTGTTGATCGATTTCACTGATAATCAAGCAATCCCCTCCTCATTCCCCACCCTCCAAAACCATTTGTTTCATGAATACTTAGTAGGTGGCAGAAATTTGGGGACTTAATCTTAGCTCTGCCACTAGCTAACCTTAGGCAAGGGACTTCCCCTCCCTATACCTCAGTTTCTCTTTCAAAAAGGGCAGAGAAGGAACAAGTACTTCTCAAAGCCCCCTTCCCACTCTGGAATTCTGTTTTAATGCATGATACTGTATTACTCGACAATAGTTTTACACAGTAGAAGCTTGCACTTTCCTCATTCATTGAAAGATCTCTGAGACACATACGAACACTAGTGCTCAGCATGGCCAACATAGAAACCTGCAAAAGGCTGTGGTAGCTGGCTTCTTGGCCTCTATTTCTTGTATGAAACTCCTTACACCTGTTTCCAGATTTGTAAAGTGGACCAGTTGTTTCTAGTTTATGTTTAAAATTCACCTGTCCCAACTCATCGGTATTGTGACCTGAATCCTAGAAGCTTACCACTGGGGGGGGTCCAAAGCCCCCCTTTGAGTTTCCTCAGCATTGTTCTCTGTGACCCTGCTCTTTGCAGAGGGAGGGTGGCACAGAGGTGCAGCCACTGTTCCCCACTACAACTCAGCTGTGCCTGTTACTAGTTAAGTCACTTGGACAAGTTGCTTGGACTCATTTTATAGATGGGGAAGTTAATATACCAGGAGGTCAAATGTTGTACCTATCTTGTAGAGTACTGTGAGAGTAAATTATTGCAATCACAGAAAATGTTTAATGTGGTGCTTCACATGTGGTAAGCACACTTTGCATTTTAGTCATAGTTATTACTATCTTTATTGTACCTCATAATTATTTCTATAAAAACCTATTTGAACCAAGAAATTCAGGAAATATTGACTAAGAAAGTTCAGGTGTCCTGTGACCATTGTAGTTTTGCTTTCCAAACACTTCTCATCTTCCAGAGTCCGAAAAGTAGAGACATGGGTGTCCCTTCTACATAAGGCCTAGGAGTGGCTAGCCAGGCCTCCAGCACATGTGAGGCTGCATGAGCCAGCTCAGCCCTTCCTGGTCCCTTTTTATTATGAAAAAAAAAATTCTCTGTCTCTGTGTCTCTCGACTTTTGCTTCTCAAGAATACTATGATGATAACGTTACTTTTTATTTTTTTGCGGTACTGGGGATTGAACTCAGGGGCATTCTACCTCCGAGCTATACCCCCAGCCCTATTTTTTATTCTTTATTTTGAAACCGAGTCTCACTAAGTTGCAGAGTGTCTCACTAGGTAGCTGAGGCTGGCCGCGAACCCGGATCCTCCTGTCTCAGCCTCCCGAATGCTGGGATTACAAGCGTGCGCCACCACGCCTGGCTATAACGTTACTTTTTTTAATGAAAAGTATGAGCTGGTCTTTTTCCCCTGATGTTCACTTGCTATCCAGGGCAGTGACCACAGGAGGGCCAACTGGTAGCCTCCACCTAAATTTATAACCTGATCCTGTTTATCAAAGAGGCTGGAATTCACAGTGGAGCTTTGCCAGATAACCTGATCAAGGATCCAGGTTCAAGCCAGAGAAGAGGCTCACCTCTCACTGGGATCAGCTCCTGTTTCAGGTTAAGTCTCAAGCCAGAGGAGGGCCCCAGAGGGAACAAAACTGGCCTCCTTGCCTCCTCTGATGGGCACAATTCAGAAAGACAATTCCAACCCTAGAGCACCTATGGGATCAGCAGCAGGAGTGCTGGGGTGGGCTCTAGCCCTCTCTCTTTCTCACAGCTGGTTCTTCCCTAACCCTTCTGCCTGTAGCTCAGCACTCAAACTGGTCCAGAGAACCCACCTTCAACAGAGGCTCAGCTTCTTCCATCTCTCCCTCCCTCCCTCCCTCCCTCCCTCCCTTCCTTCCTTCCTTCCTTTTTCTTTCATTTTTCTTTTATATTCTCCCTCCCTCTCCTTTGTGGTCCTAGGGATTGAATCCAAAGGTATTCTACCTCTGAAGTACACCTGTAGCCCTGGCTTATTTTTTACTTTGAAACAGGGTCTTGCTAAGTTTTTGATGGTCTCACTATTATTGAGGCTGATCTCAAGCCTAGCATCCTCCTGTCTCAGTCTCCCAAGTACTAGGATTACAGGTATGTGTGCCATCACACCCAGTTTTCTGCTCTTTCAAGAATGCTAGTGGGAGCACAGAGGACTTCTCATCCCAGAACTAGCACATCAGGTCTGGAATGGAAACTCAGGAACCCTTCTGAGTGGGTAACTGGTGCAAAGGGTCCAGGAGGGGGAGGTGTGGATGGGCTGAATGTGCCCTGCCTACTGGAAGGAGGCATTTGTTCCTATTGCAAATTCCGTAGACCCCAGACTGGAGAAACAAGCCTCCCTTCACCTCCCTTGTCTGTGGGGTCTGCCAGCCACTGGAGATCTCTATGTGCCTGCCCCTCCCTTGCTGCCATTGTCCTGCCCCATTTACTATTAGGACTTGCTCTCCCTCTGCCCCCACCCCTGCATCACAGGAATGTAAAGATCGCTTTGATCTTTCCATGGGTCACTGGGGAGAGGGCTAAATTTAGACATAGCAAGGGATGAAATGGAAGGGGAGGGGAAAAAATGAGGCGGCCCTAATGCTTGTGTTGTAGGATGCAGGAGTGGAATTATTCCCTGGCTGTCTGAGGCATTCAAGGAGGTAACCCCGGCTTGTATCATCCATTTTCTTATTAGCTTTTCAGACAAGATGGGAAGCTTTCTAGAAAACTGAAGAGTAAACCAATCATAATCATAGGGGAAGCGGAATTTTCCCTAACTAGAAAAATGATCTTAGCAAAGCATGAAGGCAGCCTGGGCCTAGCCACAAGGTTCTTAGGCCAGACAGGCACTTGCTAGCAAAAGGACACCGTGGCTCCTGAAACACTTGTAGTGGAGTCTTTCCCGAAGTCTTCTTCCCACCACATCCCACCCTGCTCCTTCCTCCAAGGAGGCAGATTAATAAAAACAAAGGACAAGAGGTAGATCCTTCTAGTTCAGAGCCTCCGGATATTGGCACCGATGGTGTGTGCCAGGATTGATTTTTGTTGTGGGAACCTCCTGTAAAAGGCAGGACACTTAGCAGCAGCATTTCTGACCTCTGCTCCCTAGATGCCAGTGGCTGTCCCTCTAGCTGGGAAAGTAAAAAATGTTTCCAGATGTTGCCACATGTCCCCAGGGGACAAACCACCCCCCTACCTCCTGTGCAATGAAAACCTTTGCTAGAGATGCACCCATCAGTGTGAGCACTGGGTGGAGATGGAAATGTGGGGACTGGGCATTCTTTTGTATTTACATAATGATTTATAATTTATAAAGCAGTTTCCTGTATCTTTATTCATTTTTTTCCATATTACTATTTGTGTTGGACTGATTTATGTTGAGGTCTTTAACCCCCAGAACCTCAGAATGTGACTGTATTTGAATCTTTAAAGAGGCAATTAAGTTAAAATAAGGTCAAAGGGTGAGTCAGAATCCAGCACCTCCCATGCCCTTTTAAGAAGAGGTTATGAAGACCTGGATAGGTACAGCGGGATAAAGATAGAGGAAGAAGACAGTGGCCTGCAAGCCAAGGACAGAGGCCTTAGAAGAACCAGCTGCACTCTCAGCTGACACCCTGAGGGTGGACTTCTAGCTTTCAAGGCTGTGAGGAAAGAAATGCCTGCTACTTTAGCCCCTCACTCAGTGGTGCACAGTTAAGGACAGACCTCGCAGGCTAAGGCAGTGTGCCTACAGCTGGCAAAACTGAATCCCCATTACAGAGGAGGCAAAGTACAGTGCCCAGGGGCACTGAGCATTTGTGGGGTGGGCATCCAGACAAAAAACCTATGAGTCTTGGGTACCTTTCAGATGGCTTTTTAATATTTGTCAACATGTACTTGGTGGAGGCCAGACTAAAAGATATTTTCTATTGAGAGAAATTGTATGATCAATATAAAGGAAGTAGTGCCTTTTATGAGGATAGCATTTTTGTTTATCTGAAATTATCTCTTATTTCAGTGTACATGTGTATGAGAGGGAGAGAGAAAGAGAGAGAGGGAGAGAGAGAGAGAGAGAGAGAGAGAGAGAGAGAGAGAGAGAGAGAGAGAGAGGAGACAAAAATCTGGACACTATTAACTACTCACTTGAATTTATAATAATAGAGGAAATGTACATGGATGAAATAAAAACACTCTGTTAGGAATATCCAGACTGGAGGGAAACACGGTGAGTACTGTTTGCATGTGTGTTTCTAATGCTCGGAACCTCATTATGATTTCTAATTACAATGTACCAAGAAAAGTATATTTAAAAATTATCTCCATATATAAAGAACTTAAGAGACTTTGCATTAAAAAAATAAATAACCCAGTCAAGAAATAGGCAACTGAATTGAACAAACACTTCACAAAATAAGAGATATAAATGGCCAATAGATACATGAAAAAATGTTCAACATCATTAGCAATTAGGGAGATGCAAATCAAAACTATACTGAGATCTCATCTAACTCCAATCAGAATGGCAATCATCAAGAAATCAAATAACAATAAACGTTTGCCAGGATGTGGGAAAACAAGAACTCTTCTACACTGTTGGTGGGACTGTAAACTAGTTCAGCCACTTTGGAGATCAGTGTGGCAATTCATCAGAAAGCTGAGATGGATCCACCATATGATCCAGCTATACCACTCCTGGGTATCTTTCCAAAGAGGTTAAAACCAGAGACTACAGTAATAAATGCATATCTATGTTCATAGCAGCACAATTCACAATAGCCAAATTACGGAAACAACCTAGGTGTCCATCAATAGATGAATGGATTAAAAAACTATGAGAAATACACACAATGGAATTCTACTTAGCAGTAAAGAAGAACAAAAATATGTCATTTGTGAGAAAATGGAAGGACCTGGAGAACTTTATGTTAAGTGAGATCTATAATATGTTCAAGCTACAGGGCCTGGTAGTCAATGACAGGTTCGATTTTCTCAGGGCAATATCAGCCTAAGACAGGGCTCGTTGAATGACTCATCGAGACCCCATGATGGGTAAGGTTATGCACCTGGTAGGAAACGACCTAAGATAGGCACAGTCCTTCGTGCATTTTAAAATAAAAATGGGGGAGTTGTGGGAGCCCAGCTGGGCCCTTTACCCCATGGCAGTTGCTATCTGCATATATGAGTAATTATACTGATTCTTCTGCTATGGCTACTTTGGCGTCTCGAAGTCTGGAGATTGCTCCTAGGATGCGTAGATGAAAGACCCTCCTACTTCTTAGAAAGTAAATATATGACTCTAAAAGTTTATGGTTTTATGACTCTAGAAAGTTTGCTTGATCAGGCTATGTTAGGAATGTGGGCTATACATGGAAAACGAAGAAGTGGTGCTAATTGTGCTCTGACAATGATTGATATATCGTAAATGTATACGTAACCCTGTTGTACTCAAGAAATGTATAAAAAACCCGTGCTGAATAATAATAAAAAATAATAATAAAAAAAATATGTGCAAGCTAGGGAGTAGTTAGGATACAAGAGGGACTCCAGATAATGGAGAAAAATCCTCAGTGGCACCAGGGAGTGGTCTAAGGGAAGAGGAGGAGGAAAACTGAGGTTCATTAATGGAAGGACTACTATCAACTATGCATACATGTGCAAATATACCAACATCAATCCTGTTGTAAGGTGTTCCTCTTTTAGGCATAAGTGGGATTGTAAACTAGTAGCTATCTTTGGCCACTTGGGTAAAGAGCCATGGCCTATGATAACTGGTTCTCTTCCAGAACTATCCCACAGAGGTCAGCATTTGAGAAAAGGGACCTTGTCTGGCCCTCCTTTAATCATGCTTTCCTCCTATGACCAGATGAAGTCATTTACTGCAGGTGACATCGAGGAGTTCCACTAAACAGGTACACAACTCTCTCCCACTAGAAATGCTGAGTTTATGCAAGGACACAGACAGATATCCACAGTACACTCTTCCTGTTTATCATTCACCAGTCTTTGTAGAATCTTTGTAAAAGGAATTCCAAAAAATCTTTCAGAATCAAAAGTCACTAAAATCTCACCTAACTCCTCAGATTCTCTGGCAATGTAATTATATATACTTGTTTATTTATTTATTTATTTATTTATTTATTTATTTATTTATTTATTTATATATATGAATATATTTCAGATTTTGTTGCTCAGACTTAAAAAATGCTGTCAGTAATAGGCACATGAACTTTCTTTAGGATTTATGGTGTATATAAAAAAAAAAGCAGAAAGTACCATAGATTTGTATAATTTTTTTCCTAGAAAAGATGTATTGTGCTGGTCCTTTCAGTAAGATGAAGAAAAACCATGAAATTCTTCATGTTATTATATGAAAATTGTCAAGCTGCTAGGATATCCTTATTGCCCACGAGCCAGTCTCAAACACAGTATATTTATAGTCAGATTTTTCAGTTTCCTTGGACAGTAGTTTAGCCTTGTGTAGTTGTAAAGTCTCACAAAAGAGTATTTACTTTATCTTGTCAGAAAATGTAGTCATAAAAGAATCATAAATGCCCTGTGTTTATCAGGTTGTCTCTGCATACTGGTTATCATTGGAGACACAGTCTCCTATTTTCTCTCTCTCTCCCTCTAAAGAAAATGAAATGTCTCATTGCTCTCTTCAACAAAATACCAAGAATCCTAAGTTATCGGAGAAAGCCTGTCTTCCCATTAGTATTATGTTAGTGATAAACAATGTTTTATGCCCCATAATTAAGGTACAGGTAATGAGCAATTATGCAGATCATGAATTAATTATATTTAAAACAGAGGCCATTACAATCAATATTCACCACATTTCAACTGCATTCTGGAATTAATAAATCTAATTAAAACTTTCAATTGGCAGTGATCTGTTTACACCACCTTTGTGAAGAACCACAATTAACAGCTGTCTATGAATAACTTTATTCCATGTCACTACACGTATGCCATGGATTTAGAGTATGAGGCTGTCACCTTTGCTTAGGTAGATTAGCTAAGACAAACAGTGTTGGAGTGATCTCTTCTTCTCACCAGCCAATGAGCTGGGAGGACAATTCAGATGCCTTTATAATGGATGCAGGAGCCAGACCCTTCTGGTTCTATGTCTTAGAGGACTTGTTTCAAAGAGAGGTTAGAAAGGATAGACATTGGTTGGTAACTGTCTAGTGTACCCCATATCCAGCACCTATTTTTTGAAGGACCATCCTTCTTCCACTCTTACCCTGTGTTCTCAGAGTGGGAGAACTTCCAATCAGGGTGGGCTCAGACCTGATCAGTTAGATGTTCTCTCATTTTCCAATATCCTCAAAACCAAGATGAGGGAGGTCTAGAGCTTTGCCTCTGCCTTCCTACCACTGGTAGGGGATGAGAGGAAAGAAGACCAGATCCCAGTGACATAACTTGAATCACTAAATCCAGCTGTGGCATCTAACTCTGGAGCTTTCACTCATATAATCCAATAATAATATTCTCCTTGTTACTTAAGCATCTCTGAAGAGTAACTAGCACAGTGAATGAGGAAGCAATTCTCATTATTTTATGTATGTATTTATTTATGTATTTCAGTATTTATTTATTTATTTATTGGTTCTGGGGATCGAACCCAGAGCATTCTACCTCTGAACTATACACCCCCAGGCATATTGAAACAGGATCTCACTTAGTTGTGGAGGGTCTCACTAAGTTGCTGAGGCTGGCCTCAAACCTGTGATCCTCCTGTCTCAGTCTCCTAAGTACTGGAATAAGACTCCTACATACAATAAAGGACAAGGGTGGTACAGGATTGGTGATGAGGCAGAGAAGAAGACTAGTCTCATTTTAAAATACAACCTGTATGGGTTAATAGGTGCTTTTTTATTAAGTATTCAAAAATGCATTTTCAGATCATGACAAGTACACCTCTGACAATAGTGACATTATGTAAAATCTGGGCTATGGTTTGGGAATTTCTTCCTCCAATTTTTCACAAACTCCTGAAAGAGAACAATATGAGTTAGCAAGAGTCTTTGGCCTTCCTTGAAAATCATAGGCCTCTTTCTCATTGATTTGGTGGATGAGAAGTATGTCTTCCAAAAATACAGTTATCTTCAGTCAGTGGTATAGAGAACAACCTAAACAAAATTAACTTTATGTAAAACCTGTTTTTGGTACAGCAACTTACTATTTGCAACACACTTTTATCTTCATTATCATTCTTCACAGTAATAACAATGGCCCTTGTCCACTAACCCTTCCATTAGTTCACTCAACCAACATTTGCTAGTGGTTTGTTAGGTAGTAGGCCTAATGCCTGAGTCAGACAGAGTTTTGTTAAGACCTAAGAGACATAGATCTCCACTGTTTATGATACGTGCTTTAAGAGATTGGGCTGAGATTTATGACTGCTAGATTCCAAACCCTAGCTGTTAACTCAATTTGAGAAAAAAATAAAAAGGCACACCCCATTACAATCCATCCAATGAGTGCACTGTCTCTTCTTTCTATAATGTCCAAAAACACTTGTTCTCTGAACAGAGATTTCACTTGGATGCTGATTTAGCTTGATCTGGAGGGTCCCCTGCTTGCCTGGACTCTTTCTCCAAACCTTCAGATGGAGCCTTAGGAGTGTGATTGTGGGGTCATCCATTTTTAGATTGTAAAGGTTTTAACCACAATTGGTTAAGAACATTGTCTCTTTCCACTCTAATTTCTCCCTCATATACCCCCTTGTGTAGGTTGGAGTTGGAATGGCCATGGACATTTTGGAGTTGGGGATAAGGGGAAGTTAAGTGTGGACACATTCATTTGAAGTTTGGAGGAATTCATTTGCATGTTTATAGTCGCTCTTGTGTGTAGTTGCATGTTTTCTATATCGGTAGCTTTCAGGAGTGACTTGAATATTCCTACTGCCCTTTATCCCAATCTGCCACATGTATGCAGCAGAGACAGAAATCCATGCAGAACCAGAATTTCTACTCAGATATGCACATGTCCAATGCCACATACACAGGACTGTGGAGGATTGAACATTTTTGAGGTGTGTGAAGCCAAATGTTAGTCTGTACCAATGCTTCCAGTCATCAGACGTGTAAAGTTACTAATGTAGAATATATTATTACGGATGCCTAGTCAAAATGAAAATCATCTCCTATAAGGAATATATTTAACATAAAATATACAATTATAAACACACAAAACATCTTTTTCCTTTCGATGAGGAATAAGAGAAACAGAATGTATGAGAATTCATATGTTTGTAAGGCACAAATCTGTAGCAAATTCATCTGAGTGTGAATTTACATGTTTTATGCATGCTAGAGGAAGGATCTTTCTATTCCCACTATAAAAAGTGACATTATAAAATTGTTGATCAAAAAGAATGCAGAACAAAAAAAAAGGATAGGAAAAATGTACTATAAAGATGTACCAGAATGTAATTAATAAAATTTGTTTAATAAAATATGCTTTCTTTTGAGATATTTGTCAATTGTTTCAAATGTATATTGTTAGTGATGTATTGTTTACTGTAAGTAAATATTTACTTCCAATCCTAATTTTATACCTATAATATATTTTTAAAGATAGCATCAGTACTGGCATGGTAGCACACACCTGTCATCAATTGCATTACTCGAGAAGCTGAGACAGGAGAATCACAGATTTGAGGCCAGCTTTAGCAAAGTTGTGAGACTCTTAGCAACCTAGCAAGACCCTGTTTCAAAACAAAAAATAAAAAGGACTGAGAGTGTAACTCAGAGGTAGAATTCCCTGAGTTCAATCCCTAATACCACAAAAAGAAAAAAGAAAAAATTGATTCCAAAATTACATGAGCTTGTATAAAATTTGGGTCCACCTTCAATTGGAACCTCACTCTACACATTGAACTCTAGTGTATGCCTCCAGAGCTATGTCTGATGCTAGCAGATATAAAAGACAAAGGGAAGACAATGGCCCTTGCACCTGATAAAATTTTAATATAATTGAGAAAATACAGTGTACAGCAAAAAGGGAGGGGGGATAGAATAAAGAAGTAGCAGGGTAAAAAAAAGTGTAGCTACATGGTACCAGAAGAGTTAAGAAAACAGCTAGTGTTTGTGTTTATATGACAGGTTTACCATGGTAGCAGTATATCGGAAGGCCAGTATAGATGGTGAATGGCTCATATAGGGATGGTCTTCCCTTCCTTAGCCTTTTCTGGAAGCTCCTCTCCCCCTCATTTCCTATGAATATATTGAGAATCCAGCTTATTTAATCTCCCTGCCTTCTACCTCCAGTTATATATAGAAGAATGGCTCAAGAGTGGGAATTTGACCCAATCTGGACCAGGCTGATTAGCTCCTTCCCTGGATGTTTGAAATTAGGACCAAGAGGTCCCAGTAGTGATTGGCCTCTTATGCAAAATAACAAAAGTTTAGGAACTGCAGGAGACCATGTGCTATCATTTGAATTTCAGAACAATGAAAGTAAGCAAGCTGCTCTGAAAGAGAAGGAAACAGATGAGGGAGATGAAATGCTCCTGAGAACATCTTGTCCTTGGTTCCCATCATTTTTTTTAGCTCTAATTCACATATCATAAAGTATACCCTTTTAAATTCACTCTTTTTTAGTGCATTTGTAGAATTGTGCAACAATCACCACTAATTTCAGAATATTCCCACCAACCCCAAAAGAAAACTATGATTTGTGAAACCACTCTTCATTCTCCTCCCTTCCAAGCCCTCACAACTACTATTCTGCTTTTTGTCTCTATGAATTTACCACTTTGGATCCTTCATATAAAGATAATGATGTAATAGTGTGTGTGTGTGTGTGTGTGTGTGTGTGTGTGTGTGTGTGTGTGTCCTTTCATTTAACTGCACTTCATACCTTGTTATCCATGGATTCCATCAAACTTTGAGACCTAGGAACATCCTCTTCCCCTTGAGTTCCTGGAGATCCTATACATTATTTTCATCCTTATAAAAGGTCTCCTTTTTACCTAGATTGATAGTAATCAACTTTGGTTTCTTCTACTAGTCATAACTAATACAGGAAAAATTGCCTGATAAGAATTCCTGAAGGAGGGGCAGGAAAGAGGACAAGGATCTGACAGTTGGAATGGAAGGGGGTAGAGGTGGAGAGGAAAGCCATTTGAGATAGCAAAGGCAGAACTAGAAAAGGCATGGGACATATCCTGAAGCACTGGAGGAAAGTGATTTGGTTATAGTTTGGGAAGTCTGAGAATAAGGAGGTACACATGGAGAGATAGGATGGTGCCTAGATAAGGAATTACGGGACAGGCTGAGGTTCAAAAGTTGACTTCTGCCAGGCATTGTGGTGCACTCCTGTAATTTCAGTATTTGGGAAGCTGAGACAGGAGGATCACAGATTCAAAGTCAGCTTCAGCACCGTAGCAAGACCCTTGACAACTTAGAGAGACCTTGTCTCAAAATGAAAAAGGATGGTGATATAGCTCAAGGGTAGAATGCCTCTAGGTTTAATCCTTAGTTCCGGAAAAAAAAAATCAGCTTTTCTCTATCCCCGGTGTATTAGCTTTTTAACTACTGTGACCAAAATGCTTGACACGAACAATTTAGCAGAGAAAAGTTTTATTTGGCTCTTAGTTTCAGAGGTTTAGTCCATGGTTTACC
Organism: Graphiurus murinus; assembly: GCA_004027655.1. Classification (NCBI taxonomy): domain Eukaryota; kingdom Metazoa; phylum Chordata; class Mammalia; order Rodentia; family Gliridae; genus Graphiurus; species Graphiurus murinus. Next base: position 30,222 of record PVLC010003990.1, on the reverse strand, counting down.
TACTCTAAGCCAGAAACATCATGGCAGTATGATGTGGCAGAGAAAATCTGCTCAGGACTGCTGGAAGCAGAAAGTGGGAAGGGGGACAGATCAAGGATATATATAGTTTCCAAGATCATGCTCCAGGAACCTACATTCTTCAGCCACACCCTACCTGTCTACAGTTACCACCCAGTAAGTAAATTCATCCAAATTATTAATCCAGCAATGGATTTATCCACTGATGAAGTTAGAGCCCTGGTTTATTTTACTTCTGAACATTTCTGACTTGCCAACACATGAGTTTTCCTCTGGGGTGCATTCCTTATCCAAACTATACCACCACCTTTCTAGAGATGACATTTTTGTGACAAAATAGGTTGTCGTTGGGAATAACCACCTTCTGAATTCTCCTCTACATTGCCATACTGGGTGATAAAACCTTTACCTAATTTAGATAGTTGCTTCCCAGTGCTCCAAATGATGGGAAAACCAGGAACAGAGAACATGATAGTTCATCTACTCAGGCCCACTTCCCTGGGAGGTGGGGTCAGAAGGGCACCCTCACAAGTTTTTCCTAACAAGATACAGAAATCTCAATGGTGGGCTTGAGTCCTCTCTGCTAATTGATAGCTCCAGTGGTCTTTAACAATTGACTCATCTCTCTGAGCCTCTTTTTGTTTCTTCCTGTGTTTTGGATAGAACATATCTTATTGTGTGGTGGTAGGACTCAATATATAGAATTGTCTATGAAAGGACATCTCAGAAACTGCCACATAACTTCAGCATACAGTTTCATTCATCTGTGGACCATACATACATATTGAATAGTTATAAGGAAGACACAGGGTTGAGATTCACTGATAGAAAAAAATTAAAAAAAAAAAACTTCAACTCTGCATTTATTAACCAAATAACAGATTGTTCCTACAAATCTTTCCATATAATCACTTTAGCTTGAGGACAAATAATAATTTACTGAAAATGCCTAACAGGCCTTCCTTATCCAATCCATGTAACTTCACCAGCCAAGGGGTCCCCATGATGCCCTTGCAGATTTATGATGTGTCTTTTCTTGATTGGACAGGTTTGGTTGAGATGCATGTACTTTCTTGGTCTCTAGAAGACATGTTGGAAAGTAGAGGCCTGATATTCTACCCCAGTTTATCCCTGTTATTTCACTCTTGACTTATGTTAAAACAATAAATTTTTTTTAAAAAAATTCAGTAATAACCCAACGTAATCAAATGGATTTGTGCCGGGACATGCAGTTTGTGCAGTGCTACCCACAGCTATACCTTGCAATCATCCAATTCATATTTTAGGTTCTGACACCAGAGTTTGCAGTATTTTGCAATTCTCTGTTCCATGTCAGCAGCTCACTGTACAGCTGAATATCAGTCCTATTTAAATCTGCAAGAAAATAGCTGCAGGTGACATAACCTTTTGTGTTGTACCACTGTGTACATACACAAATAATTGGGGCTCTTGACCCTGTCTGGGCCCATACAACTGTAAGTACAAACTTGACATTTTGATACTGCTGCTAGCCTTTCTCGTTGTTATTTTCTGTTTCAATAATCCATTGCAGGTAGAAAAATGAAAGAAGGAAGCATGAATGATTAATGCTGTCAAGCTAAAATAATGTATTTAGAAAAATCTATAAATCTGTTATTTGTGGCATTTTAAAACTGAACACGACACTCCTCGGTGCCATGCCGCCTGTTTCCTGGCAGATGAATGTGAGTGCTTTGCAGCACAGGGCGGCCAGGAGGCCTTTGGAGTCTGGGCTGAGCTAGGCTGAAGTTGTCCTGGAATAGATGCAACTGGAACCCTGGGCTTTTCCTGTTTTCAAGGACAGGAGAAGAGACACACAAGGGTCTCCACAGCACGTGGTCAGTCAGTTTTGTATTTCACACCAAGGTTAGGCTGGGCTTTGCCTATCAAGGTTTCTGGTCTGCTACTCCCAAGGTCCTGCACTCCAGAGGGCTCGGGCAGCCAGCTGTCTATTGCTCCAAGCCAATTTCTATTGAATTTCGCTCAAGCTCGGGCTGAAAGTTGATCAAGTTAGGCTCCTAGGAGGCTCCACAGAGCTCCAGGCAGTCTGCTGAATGCTGATCCTAGTTCATGACTTTGCTGTGCTCACAAGTCCCAAGTTGGAGTCTCTCAGCCTCCACAGCAAATAACAGTTCCAGTCCCCTGCCCCAGAAGTCCCCAGTTCACAGAGTCTAAGAACTGCCCCTACTCATGGAATCAGTTCCCAGGATCTGACCTCTCCACTCTGGCCAAGAGGAGTTTAGTTAAGAGCGTATGGGGCACACAGAAAACATTGAAATGGCCTGAAACCAGACTGCCAATGACACTTTGATAGTCTTAATTGACAGACAAGCTATTTGTTAGATTTTCTTAGAGAAAAGCTCAGGTTTTTTTTTTTTTTTTCAGACATTAAAGTTAGCAATTGATGTCAAATATTTGTGATTATCCACAAATTCTAAACTGCTTAGCACCTGGTAAGAGTAGTTACACACACCACCTTAAATGCTATTGGCCAGAGTGTGGGCAGACAGCTGGGATGTGGCTGCCCTGGAAGTATGTGTAGGGAAGAAGAGTGGTCAAGGAGAAGGGGAGCTTCTTGGGGAAATCTGGAGCCACTGAGTGAGGAGAGGGGCTTCCCTGGGAGCATAGATGTCCCAACAGAGTACAGTTCCCTTGGAGATGTGGACCACACAGAGAAAGGTGTATCTGTAATCTGCTGGCTAGAAACTCCAGTTCCTCAGTTCCTGGGGGCAGCCTTGGCAGGTGGAAACCTATTCCAATTGGCCAGAACTGTTTTGCCCATTTCTATTCAACGGATGAAAGTTATATCTTAAATCAACCTAGTGAGGGTAACTGGGGATCCCCTTTGGAGTTGTGGGGAGAGTTTTAGATGATTTAGAAAATAAAAGACATCATATAGTGACCAGTCTTGAAAGGGCACTGGCCATGCACACTGTTAAGGATGGCTTGGCAGATCCTGGAAGTCACCATGCAGGCAGGCAGTTGAAGAGGAGAGGCTGCACACAGAGAACAGAAACAATGGGCTCTGACTCCTTTTTCCCTTTAACCACACTGTAATTCTCATTTATCCCAGGTGTCTCTGCCACTACTGACTCCTTGAGAACACAGTCTCAGAGCTGGGCACTGTGACAGGAAGAGAATAAAGGCTCAGAAACAGGAGACTTCCCCATCAAGCGGGCAGGTAGCACCTGCAAATAAGCCTTGTAGTTACTGTAGGACAGAGCCTGGCCTCTTTCTGCTCCAAATCCACTCTGGCAAAACTAACAGTAATGCCAGGCTCCTCTCTGCATCCATTGTATATATGCATCTGGCCAGCAGAAGAGAAATTGATTTTAATCCAGTTTGTGTTTCTGCATTAGTGGAACCCATGGATGTCTGATCCATTTGAAGACATTCACTTCACTCAGGTGCTGGGCCTCAATAATTTAAAATTAACTCAACTCTCTCAGCATAAAAAGTAATGGCTCTGTCAGAACCCAAGTGCGGAATTCCTAATTTAGGGTTTTACATGCTAATTCTGAATAAATGGAGGTGTCATGAGAAGGAAGGGTTCTCTTTTAAGTGCATAAAGGCAGATCATGAATTAGTCGAGACCATTAAAGTTACATCTTCAGTGTCTCAGGCTTTATGAATGCTGGATCCAGACCCTGTACCTGGAAGCCTGTTCCCCTGGGGCTCACAGAGCAAAGCCTTCATGGTCCCTATTGAAAAATTATACAATGGTTTCTATCCAGAAGTCTCATACTTGAGGGCCTAGAGTGTACGCTCACTGACATGGACTCAAAGTCCCAGAGTCCTGTCCAAGTAGCGTGTGTTCTTATGGCCAAGCTTCAGAGAGAATTTGACAGGTTCTCATGAGTAGCTGGGGTCACTCATGAGAATGGAAGAGCCTGGCTCATCCTTGCCTGCTGGGCTTTCCTTGCAATTGTACTTCTCAGAGAGGAATGTAGAGGGAGGCTGGGGACCCAGGTAGAGTCACGAGCCCTGGGTGACTTCCAAGAATATCTCAGGTGCCCCAAGATAAATTGATGACAATCACTTTGTTTGTCCCTAAGTCATGAAATATTTCCACTTTGGATCCTATTCCAGGTTCATTCCTGGACTACTGGGTACCAGAAGAAGATTGGTGGTGTCCCATCCCTTTAACTTACCTGCACCATTTTGCCTGGGCTGTTTAGGTCAGAGCTAGCTGGGAATAAAAATCTCATCTATTATTTATCTCTTCTCTTGGCAATCCAGAGGGCTTTGGCCTTGCCAGCCCATTACTTGCCTCCCCACCACATGGTTTGTTTTCCTTCTGAATTCAGCACCAGGAGGTCAGGCTGAGATTGTGTGGTCAACCTAGGCCTGACACCCAGCCATCAGCCACAGCCTGGCCTTTGGCATCCTTCTACATCCCGTGCATTAATGAATCAAAGATAGGGAGCCTGGGGGAGACTGTTCACTCAAGTTTCAACACTAAGCAAAATTAAATACATGAAATAATTACCCTGCTGTTTCCTCCTGACAAGGCATGTCCATAGGCTCCCAGTCGCTCCTGGAGTCACTCATTTCTGGGGCACTCTGTGGCCCAACCCCTTTCCACCTGCTGGCCTACACAACACACTGTCCTGCTACACTGATAAAGTTCACAGATAGAGAGGAGGTACCTATAAGAGACCTTTCCTTGGGCTTGATGGTTCTCTACATGCTAGATCAACATCCAGAAGTTTCTAAGATCACATGAGGCACAGAGAAAGCTATATAGAGACTTAAGCATCCTCAGAGAGGCAGTGTGTCTTCTAACCTAGGACACAGAGCCCTGAACCAATCCTAGGGCTGCATAGAGGTCCTGTTGGTTCCTCTGCTTTTCTGCCATATTAGGGTCTGTAAGAAAGAAGGTGGTTGAGTGGCTCTATGACCTTCCACAGCTGTCTTGTTGTGGTAAATGCAGAGCTTAAAGGACTTTGATATCCAAGTTGTGACCCATTTCTATATGTTAGCTTTAAAACGACAATATAGAAAAAAGTGTTCAGAATCTTTTTTTTTTTTCATTCCTAGCCAGGCACAGTGGCATATGCATACCTATAATCCCAGTATGTAGGAAGAGGCTGAGACAGGAGGATCATAAGTTTGAGGCCAGCCTCATTAACTTAGGGAGACTGTTTCAAAATCAAAAGAGGTGTAGCTTGGAGGTAGAATGCCCTGGGTCCAATCCCAAGCATGCCCCACCTTCAAAAAAAGGAATCTATCTTACTCCCAACTAGGCTCATGGATACTCATGAATTTGAGCTTCTTAGACCATGTCACACTTCCTTTCCCTCATGTAGAGGGTGGTAAATGAGAATGATGAAAGCAGATCTGCCTCCCCAGCTCTGGGAGCCTCATTTCTGCTACGCTCTCCTTGTCACTTCCTCAGGTCTCAGTTCTGGCATTTTTTATGACTAGTCATCATGGCAGCTCTTTGAGGACAGGTCTGTGATCTTCTTGGTGCTGTGAGCTCCCCGTGGGTTGGGACTTTGCCCAGTTCATCTTTCTAGGACTGAGGGTCAGGCACAGTGCCGGGCATCCTGTGGCTGCTCAAGGCTATTTGAAAGTTGAAGTCCTGAATAAATAAATCAACCCAATTATTACATGGTTCCTAGGATGAGACATACAAACTTTATCTTAACTTCAATGGAAGGACAACCATTACAAAAACTACTCTCTCAACAGTTTCAGAAGGTTTCTCTCTCAAGAGAAGGAAATTTGAAAATGCCTTTGGAGAAGAAAGACTGTCTTTTTCTAGGTAAGTGTACCTGATTGGCCCTGCAGAGTGTGAGTGTAAAGCGCTCACTCTTGAAACGTTCCTGGGAAAAGTAAGATTCACCGTTGTCAGGAATGTAGAACCAGAGGGTTTGTTCAGGGAAAGAAAATCAGTACTCAGGATTGATCCAGCAATGGCTCCTAAATGGTTTTGTTGCTCTGGAGGAAGTGTAGCTTCTATACATTTGGATTTAGATAGAAGGGTACCTACAAAAAGCTGCATGTTAAGGCTAAATGATCACTGGTGGGTCATAGTGGAGAATCCTCCAACTACAGGGAACAGATGGCCAGAGAAGCTACCCTTCCCTGACCAAGCAGGGCAAGGACCAGCTCACTATATATTATTGATGCCTTAGTTTGAGGAATGCCACTCCAGACAATGCAGACTCCTGAGAGAACTCTACCTCTCTCCTTTGGCCATTCTGTTATGGCCATAATTCAAGAAGGTTGGAGTTTTCCCAGGAAAGAATTGGATGATTGACTGGATCCTGTCAATCATCATAGCAGAAGAAACAGAAACCAGCAAGCTGGCCTTAGCCTAGGAATGGTCTTCCTTTCCTCTGTTTTTAGATCAATGTAGCAAGCCCCCTCTCTTTGCAAGCTGCTTCTAGACTCCAAGGAAATAGTCATATGTATGGCCCTAACTTTGCTGAGGATAAGTCTATTGCTGACACCTGGAGGCAGGTGATAGGGAGATGGCAGACTCTTAGGACACCTTACAGCAGCTGGGCCTGGGGGCTGTGGAGGCAGCCACACCTACTTGGGCTTCATTTTCTGACACTATCCCCAAGCCCTCAATAAAGTCTTTCCAGAAATTACACCCTGGTCTTACTTATATTACAAGCCTACTTGTTCCATGTCTGCATCAGCTCGAAGTGGGATTCTAGTTTCCACCTTAAAACTCCCTTGGTTATCTCAGTGAGTCCCAGGAGGCTGGCATGTCTTCACCCCTTACTGCTGATGTTGCCTGTGTCCCTATGGGTGGCGTTTGCTCTGCTCATTGACCCCATGGGAAGTTCAGAAACCATTCTCTACACCACAGCTAACACTGGAGTAATCACCAGGCGAGAGGCAGAATGGGACCTTTCTTAATTACCTGTAACATAAGTAAGGACCTGGGGTCTCCAGGCTGACAAACCTAGGGCACAGGGTCTCCTAAATTCTTATTCTGGTGTCCACTCCAGTGCCCACTCCCTTACAGAGAGAACCCTTATTTTAACATTGTTGGGGATTTCTCAGTTTCAGGGTGCCTGAGTACACCTGAAGGCAAGGACTTCTTGCAATCACACCTTCTCACGTACCTACTAGGATGGTGCATGGCACCATGTATTGGCTTCCCACAACACTCACACACACACAATGTCACAATCATGCCACACACTTGAACACTCATACAACACCCTCACCTCATCATGTGCACATACCTCAGCTGCCCAAGGCTGGAACTCTACCCAAGTGCCCACACATACTAAACTCATAGCTGCTTCTCCCAAAGAGCCAAGTCCTCACTGTGACCACACTCCACGTTTATGCACCAGGTGCATTTTACTGGTTTATGTAAGGAGAAGGAAGTTATATGTGTTACTATTTAGGATCAATGTGGCAAATTCCAAATGATGTATGCAGTAAAAAAAAAAATCTCTGCCCTGTGCACAGAGAATACAAACCATTACGTGCTGAGAGAGCTGCACTCTGCAGCCTATTTGTTGTTTGTTGACTGCTGTCAAATATAATAAAATGGAATAAATCTCTGGGAACAGAAAAATTAAGGCACCTAAATGTGCTATTGTTTTTTATTTTGTCCTGGACTCATAAAATGGTACTTTTCTTCCCTTCCCGAGTGGTCAGATAAATAAATTAACTATAAAGTCAGAAAGAAAAAAACACCCATGGAAAAGTGCTCTGCAGGGGCGCAGGATCATTCGCACTCCACCGGCCACCTTCTCTCACTGCCTGCCTCCCACCTGCCTCTGCAGGTCCTTGGGATTAGATCCTCAGGGAAGGAGGCTAGGGGTGCCCCTCAGCTCCAGAACTTCTCCCTGCCCATGGGTCTTCTCTCCCCAGCTTCAGTCTCAGTTCCCACTGATCAGCCCTGATCGCCTGGGCCTCCCAGTTTATCACTTCCTGTGTCCTTCTTCCTCCTCTAGAGGATGCCTTCTCTTCCAGCAGGAAAGCCTGCCTGTCCATTTCTTACACTGGCAATTGGAGGAGAGGCTGGGGAAGCCCATCTTCCCTCCTTTCTTCCTGCCCTGCCCTGTATTAACCAGAGAAGTCCCACTTAAGTCCATCTTCTGTTATGGAATGGCCTGGGAAATTTGTTTTTAAATATTTCAGTTGTTAAAAATGCCTTTTTAAATCACTGATCACATGCAATCCACTCATTTTACAGAGGAGGAAACAGATCCCACCACCTTCAACCTAAGAATTGATGACGGGGTGATCCAAGGTTGCCTGTGGGGTAGAGAGAGGAGACCACAGTCCCCAGAGAGCAATGCTCAGGAATCTAAAGGGAGTGGAGATGAGGCCAGCTTAGCAGGGCCCTGAGAGGCCTCTCTTCTGTTTATGCTTCAGGAATAGGTGGCCAAGCTAATCTGAGACAGGAACAGGAGACACTAGCAAGGCTCTTCCAAGAGACCCAGCCAGAAAGGTCTTTTCCTTCCTCAGAAACAAGCCTTGGGAAGCTGGTGAGGTTCCCTTCTCAGAAGCAAAACTGTGAGGCAGGTGAAGGTGATGTTGGAACTCATGAGACTTTCCAAATCACTCCTGACCCAGGAAAGCAAGAGGGGTTCTTACAAGCCTTGGGTAAGTTATAGATGAAAAGCTTTGAGAGGGAGATCTCTCTCAAAGGAAAGCTCAAGCAATCACTAAAAAGCTGGGGAAAGTTTCTTCTCCATCGTGGAAGAGCTGGAAATACAAGTGTGTGTGTGTGTGTGTGTGTGTGTGTGTGTGTGTGTGTGTGTGTGTGTGTCTGCCCTTGACTATTCATCAATCCCTGTTCTAAGTACTTTTTCTATCAATAATCCCTTGGTATCCTCAGAGGATTGATTCTGGTCCCATTTCTACTATAAACACTAAAATCTGGAGGTACTCAAGTCCCTTAAATAAACTGGCATAATAATTGCATATAACCTACATATATCCTCCACTTTCAATCATCTCTATATTACTTGAAATGTTTAATACAATGTAAATGCTATCTTAGCAGTTGTCATACTGCATTGTTTAGGGAATGATGACAAGAAAAAGTCCGTCTATGTTCAATACAGATCCAATTTTTTGTGATATCTTCAATCTGCAGTTGTTTGAATCCACAGATATGGAACCCATGCATACAGCAGGCCAACTATTCACACTCGCTTAATCCTCAAAATAACATAATAAACTCAGTGTTATTGTTATCTTCATTTATATAGATGAGAAAATTTGGACACAAAGAGGTTCAATAACTTGCGTAAGATCACATAGCTATGAAGCCAGGAGTCCAACTCCAGCAGTTTGGGCCAGCACCTGCTCTTCTCCTCTTCCTACCTTGACAAAGGAATGTCTGCCCCATGCAGCTGGGCTACAGTTAATACTCTCACAGATATGCTACACGGGAGACAAGTCACTTGTGTGGCCAAACCAGGGCGGATTCAAGGGAAAAGGCACCCAGACACCTGGCCACTGTCACTCTACTGAGCACTTGCCTCCATGAGGCCAGAGTCCTAGGCAGAAGCTGGCTTTTTGCTTCACCTAGGATGGGAGGGCAGAAGGGAGCTCTGGACCCAGTAAGGGGATGAGTAGCAGCAGGAGGCATGGAAGCACACAGGGACCAGGGTGAGGGTAGCATAGGGATGACAGTCTCCACTTATCCAGCTGTGGGGCTGGAAGTTGGGGAATCTGTCTTGGAGGGCGTTAGCGCTAAGTAAAAGAGTTTGAGTTTGGTGAAGGTTATATCAGACAGTTTGATGTTAGTTTCTTTTTACGTATGTGAATTCAGCATCAGTCTCACTCCAGCACAAGGTTTTACTTTCTGTGCTATATGTTGTAGAAGAACACCATCACACACCTTAACCACCCATTCTTCCCCCCTCATTTCTCAGTGTCACGAGCTCATCCCTATGTCTGAAGCAAGTAGAGAGATGATGAGGAGAAGGAGGTATGGGATCACACACCAAATCCACCCTTGCACAGATCTCTCCAGAATTTGGAGCTGAGGTCATTTGTTGGTGTTGGCGCTCATAAAAAGATACCCTAAAGTCTGAATCTTTGACATTCTGAGTGCTTCAAACTATTGGAGAACCAAGTGTCCCTGACCTCTCCCTTTTCTTGATATCTCACTTCTCTTTCCCTTCTGAAACCAGAGAACTTTCTTTGTCATTGCTCTATCTACCTGACATCAGATTCTCCAGAATATTAAACCACAGGAAAGGAGACTAGCAGTGGCATCACGCCTACAGCACAAAGGAACTTTGTCCCAAGTCACTGTTTTTCAGGCCCATCCATCTCCCCTAAAAATCATTTACATTCCTTCTATCTCCCCCTTTCATTATCCCATAAAGAGGCATTTGAGCTTCTAGACCTCATTGAGTTGTTGGGTCCTCACTTTGCTACAATGTCCTCATGTATGTAATTAATTTGTATGTCTTTTATCCTGCTGATTGGTCTATTGTCAGTTCATTTCTCAAACTCAAATATTGAATCTCAACAGGAGACAGAGAGGGTTCTCTCACTTCTACATTGGTTTGATTTATTTTGATTTGATTCTTCCAGTTGCTCTACAGGCTAAATCAAACACACCCACACCCACACCTCACCCCCACCACACACACACACCATGCCACACAATGAGCCAACACCAATACCCATTCTTAAGACAGTGTTACCTAAAATATAAGGGAGAAAAAATATTTGCCCAACTACTCCATAATTTTCACAGAAATTCTCACAGGGAATTAATGACTCACGAGACATTATATGGCACTAAAGAACCTCCCTCCATCTTTCTTCTTTCACTTCATGACACATCTTTGATCTTCTAATAGCTATAGTAAAAAGACACACCACCAAGTCATACCTTCTATGGTAGATACTGTGGTCTGGCAAACCCTAAAGATTTCTCAAACTTTCCAGGCGTGGTAGCACATGGCTCTAATCCCAGTACTTTGGAGACTAAGATAGGACGATGGCCTGTTTGTGGCTAACCTCAGCAACTTAGGCTCTCAACATCCGAGTGAGACCCTGTTTCAAAATTAAAAAACAAAAAGGCTGGGGTTGCATCTTGGAGATATAATTCCCCTGGGTTCAGTCTAGAAACACACACACACACACACACACACACACACACACACACACACTCTCTCTCTCTCTCTCTCTCTCTTCTCTCTTTTTTTTCTCTCGTTCACTATATATTTTCAGCCTGCCTTGCATATAGGGATGTCTAAAATTCCCAGTTCTAACCAGTAAGTTATAAGGGAGGTTTACTGGTAGACATCTAAAAAAGATACTATTTTTCATTTTGATAATAAGGATAGGTAAAAGGTGAAGTGCCAGCAGAGAACCTTCCTCCTTCCTGCTTTGAACACAGATTTGATTCCTAGAGCTGCAATGACCATCTTACCACCATGAAACAAAACATGCATATGAGAACAAAACAAGCTAAAAAGGAGAAGATGGAAAGCTAGAAAAGTTCTGGAACCTTGATTACATTGCTAAGCTGACTGACAATCTGGAGACATCTTAACAATAAATGACCTTGGTGTTTAAAACATGATTAATCTGGTTCTCTTAAGAGTGAAAAGCTTTCTCAACTGGCAATCACATCTTAATGGTCACTCTTTTAGCTATGCAAAGGTCTAGCAGAAGCTTTGAAATTACTCTTCATAAATACTCCATTAAAACAACCAAGGACCATCTGTACCTCTGCCTGGAGTAAGGGAAACACAGAGATGGTCCCTCAAATGCATATCTGAAGTTCTTTTTTTTTAAAATAATAATTGGTGCATTGTAATCATACATCTTTGTTAGGTACAAGCTGATAAAGGCATATATGCACATATTTCTCATTTAACTCCTTCCCTAATTCCCACCGCACTCCCTCGCCCTTCCTCCTTCTCAAGTTCAGTTTAGTGATTGACTTGGATATATTTGTGAAAGTACATCACGTGCATTAGGGTGTCTCTTCGCCCCCCCGTCCATCCCTTTCAGTTAAGTCAACTTCTTTGCTTATCTAGGGTTTCTCCTTTTTTATCTGGAGAATGTCTTATGCCCTGTCTTCTCCCTAGCATCCGCATATTAGGGAAAACATATGATTTTTTACTCTTTGTGACTGACTAATCTCACTTAACATAATGGTTTCCAGTTGCATCCATTTCTCTGCAAATAACATGATTTTGTTCTTCTTTATGGCTGAGTAAAATTCCATTCTGTACATATCCCATAATTTTTGTAATCCATTCACTTGTCTATGGACATCTTGACTGTTTCCATAGTTTGGCAATTGTGAATTGTGCAGCTATAAACATAGATACACATGCAGTATCTATGTCGGTCTGATAGTTTGGTTTCCCTTCTTTTGGGTAGATACCCAGAAGTGGTATTGCTGGACCATATGGTAGATTCATTCCCATTTGTCTGAGGATCCTCCATACTGTTTTCCAAAGTGGTTGCACTAATCTGCAATCCCACCAACAATGTATTAGTGTTCCCATTTCTCCACACCCTCGCCAGCATTTGTTGTTGTTCATGTTTTTTGATGATTGCCCTTCTTATTGGAGTTAGGTGAAATCTCAAGGTAATTTTGATTTGCATCTCTCTGATTGCCAATGATGTAGAACATTTCCTCATACATTTATTGGCCATTTGTATTTTTTCTTTTGTGAAGTGTCTATTTAGATCCTTTTCCCATTTTTTGATTGGGTTATTTGTTTTCTTAGCTGTGATTTTCTTGAGTTCTCTGTATATCCTAGATATTAGACCTCAAGCTCTTTAACAGGAAGAATGCAGTTTTGTGTTCTTTCATCTCCTATATAACATATTAAATGTATTATGCACATAAAAGGTGTTTAGAAAATTTCTGGTGAATTGTGCTGAGCCAGGCATGTGTTAGCTGTTTTTTTTTTGAATAATTTCAGTTGGTTTCCATTTTGTTTTTTCTTTTTCTTCTTTTTTCTTTTGAATCTGTTTCATTTCCCCTTTATCTAAAACATTCTTAGGTCAGAGTCTATGTCTACTCATTTTATGTATCTCGGAATGCCTTACACTCTAGAAAGCAAATGACTGATGAATAAGAGAAGCCCGACATGAAAGAGTGTATTAGATACAATAGTTGACTCTCTGGCAAGTTTAAGCCAAGCCCAGTCATTTCATTCCATTTGTCAGTGACTGGTTCACAAGGAAGCAGATGACCACAACTGGCAACAAGACATGGGTAAAATCTGCTGGGGCTTCTAGGAAGTTATGAAGGGAGAGGTCATCAACTTTCCTCTTCTGGAGGTGGTTTCTAAATGTGATAGCTGAATAGCTGGAGCCACTGTGTAACCCCAAGGAGCTTGGGCTTGTGATGAAGCAGATTCTGAGGGTGATGGACGGGAGAGATGGAAAGAACCAGTGTTACTGATGAGATTATTGTACTGTGAATGGAACCATTTTGCTCCATCCATTACTTGCAGCTTCAGACAGTCAGTGAAAAAAATGAGTTCCCCTGTTTTAAATCCATTGCAAGTCAAGGTTTTCTGTTACTTAAAACTAAATGTATCTTAACTGATCCTATGCTCCTGAAGTAGATGGCAAGGAGGAGACATCTCCCTCCCTATTCTGGGTATCCAGCAGCCCTATCTCCATCTTAGATCTCCAAGAAGTCAGGCAGTTTCATTGACAAAGAAAAAGGATTCATGTATTCAAGATGGGAAGTGGTGTGGGAGGAGATCTGGGTCCTCTGTTGGCCAGGCTTCTCTCTGCCGGCACTCAGATTTACTCTAGGTCTGCTAATCATTTCCAAAGAGCCTCATAATTGCTTGATTTGCATCTTGAAAACTCTAATGATTTACAGCAGTGACTAATCAACTAGTGAAACATTTTGGGGCTTCTCCCAAATCCCAAATGCTTGCATTTCTTGATGTTTCCAGCCTTGGTGAGCAAGCCACAGGGCATGGGAAACAGAGCTCAAAGGAATGAGAGTCCAGAAAGAGACCTAGAAAGTCCAGCAATGTCAAAATCTTGGCCCACAACCCTGTCTTTTATGAAGATGGACAACTGTGATTATAGCATTTGCCCAGGGAAGGTGCCTCAGGGATCCTAAAGGATGCTCCTACAGGTTGAGGGGAAGGTCTCAGGTGTGCTAGACATTGCTCTGGATGTGCCATATGAGGATCTTAGTTCCTTTCTACCTGAGTTACTTGATATGATCTTGACCAGGAGTTCTGCAAGCCTCCCAGATAAAAGAAGTGGCTTCTTCTCCTCATTTTCCAGGCCCTTCTTGGGGCCAATCTTCTATATAGAACTAGATATTTCTGAGTCCATTCATAACCTTGCAGTTATGTGTGGGCCCTTGACAAAGCTCAAATAATGGAACATGTGTCTGCTTCCTCAAATAGGATAACTTTAATAAAAAGGGCACTTCAATGCCATCTTCACGCTTACTCACACAATCAAACAGGGACAGGAGTCAGGAGATAGAAGAAAAGTATAGACATCATAGTCATAGACATCACTCTTCCTTTGATTTCCAATCAAGACCACCTGCTGGAACAGAGGTTGAGATTCACATTTGCCTGGCTGGTTAAAGAAACCTTTCTCTTTCACACACAGAGTGGTGCCAGGCTTCTACAGTGGGGGTGACATTTTGGGTAGAAATGGTAGAAAATTTCTCAGCTATGGAAGACTTTTAAATTGACTCATATCCTGAAAGCAATGTTATTTTATATCCACTCTGAAAGGGTAATATCAAACTTATGAAATATTTACTAACTTGGCTGCATAAACAACAAATCACCTCTTTTCCATTAAATATTTTTGTAAAAGATATTTTAGTAAAATACTACAGCTTGAAATTTAATTACAATGAGTAATTAAAACTTAGAGCATAATCATTTTTGGCAAAAAGTCAGTTTTTGTTAAAATTTTAAGATAGAAAAAAGATGCATATTACGACCATAATACTGTTAGTAATTAAGATAAATGCATCAATTATTAAAGAGGCAAACATGTCAAGCAAGCATAACTAATTATTTGAGCATGTTAACAGTTGTTTAATGTTAACAAGCAGTGAATTATTAAAGACCCCATGTGTCACATTCTGGACTGCATAAAATATAATGTTCTGGAACGTTTTAATGATTTTCAGGTTTTCCTTAGATCTTCTCCATCAGATTAGCCATAAAGTTAAGATAACTTGCCTTTAAAATGTATTTCTAAAATAATTAGCTGTAATCAGGCTAGGAGTAACCACATCTCTGAGTTGGTATAGCAGAGAAAAAAGCAGCAGATCCCAGGGAGAAACTGCAGACCAAGCGCCACGTCTGCAGGAAAGATTTATGTAATTTGGGGGAATGTTTCCTACTAAAGGTCCAGTGGAGGGGCAGAAACCGGAAAATGTGGTGTTGGTGCAAAAAAACAGGGGGAAGACATAGATTATTGCGAGCCTCACATACACTTCACAGCTGTATATTTCTTCTTTTTTCTATTTAGAGATACACCTTCTTGAAAACAGCACTTCACGCAATCATATAATCAAGATGCCAATTAAGACACTTGTATAAATCACATGCAAAGCAATGCTTGGATTATTTTTGACTGTCAAACCGCAAATCAACGCCGGCAACATTCTCACTGGAATTCAACCAGTCTGGGGTGTTTCCTCCCCCCCCACCAATCCCCAGATGAGGAGCAGGGCCCTCAGGGAGCCCATCTGCTGATGGCCCAGAGAATTGGTTAGGAAATATCTCACTGGATTCTGAGAATATCAGTGCTTCGAATCTACTCAGCCTCTCAGCCTCCACTCTTGATCCTACTAAATGGGAAAAGGATGCTTCCCAAGAGGCTGGCTGGGCCTCATTGGGCCTGAATGAGACTCTTGGGTAGCTAGGTCTGGATGGGAAGACAAGAAGAGAAGAATCAGTGTAGGGCAGGGGAGCCCTACTTAGCCACAGAGATGGCTGGGGTACACAATGGTCTTTAAAGGATACAGCTTCTAATGCCAACCATAGCAGCCTCCTATATTCCCAAAGCAGCCCACTGTTTCCTTGTACACACTGTCTACCACCTTTCCAATGCCAGGGACATTTCAGCAGGTTGGGCTGCCAGCCCTTCCAGTTCCTTCTAGATGCTCAAACCTCTACCAAACCCCATGGTGTTAACAATGAATAGTCAAACATACGGACTGCTCATGGAGTTGCAGTCAATTAGAATGAAAGACTTTCCAAGAGTATTATCTAAGCACAGGAGAAGCTTTGAGACAGGGTCTGATCTTTCCACTGAATAAGAACCTATGAAGGATTTCCATTTATACCTGCTTCCACAAGTCCAATCAGCCTTCTTTCCAACATTTAATGCACACAGGCAGTTCCCCGCACCATTCCAGGGACAGGCAGTGGGTTGGTGTGGGAGGATCCTCCCAGGAAAAGCATATTGAGCTTACCCTCGAGAATCTATGTTTTTTTTAGAAAACATGAACCCAGTTGGAAACCAGTTATAAAACCCAATGAATAGAAGGCTTGTCAAGGGGTGACCAGAGTGGGGAATGGTCTATCAGAGAAAGCTGGTTGGAATACCAGCTATTCTCATATTTCCTTTGACAGGGTAGGAGTGCTAAGTCAGCTGTGGTCAAGCATCTATACAGTCAGCCTTTTAGTCCTGTCACTGAACAGAAAGATCTTGTTTTTTGAAAGAGCATCCTTTCCTCTATCAGCTACTCATAAAGGCTCTTAGCCCAAGACATCCTCTCCTACCTCCTATTACCAGTCACACTACCTGGCAGGGGTGTACCGCATAGATACCCAACTACACTCATCCCCTCACAACCAAAAGAAGCATAATTTTAGTGAAACTCCAGTATTTTGGGGAAGTCTTTGTCCTATCCACGCATGGACTTGAGAGAAAGTCTACCAATTTTGCATTTATAATTCTGTATTTTTCTTAAAAGCTCCCCAAACTGTTTAAGCTTCAGACCCCCCAAAACTTTGATTTTCTTCCAAACCAGCCTCTGACTAGCCTAAACCTAAGGATTGATTCTTGTTTCCCTACAACCCCTCTCTCCCAGGTTTATAGTATCCCCTGGTCACAATAAAATTATGGCATTGGAAGTATCTCAGAGCAACATCAGAGTGGTTCAGCTCATCCCTTCTCCCAAATCCTGCCCAGGTGCCTTAGGATCAGGCCTTGCAGGGACTAGAATTGCCTACCTGCCTCTTCCCTGGACCAAGGAGCACTAATGGCAGGAGGTAAGTTCATGTCTACCCAAATATCATTCTGCTCCTATCACATCAGTTGTATTTGTAAAGTGAAGCCAGTGCCTAGAAGGAGAATTCTTATAGGGAAGATTGCACTTCAGGTTGAGCCTATACAGATTGGCTTGAAGATCTTGAGCCTCCCCTCATCTTTCAACAGGGTCTCTAATTGAGTGATGCCCATGGTGGTCAAGAGGCCAGGATGGGAAAGTTTGGGACCTATACACAATGGTGTAGAAGCTGAGAAAGGGATAAATGTTGAGGTTTCCATGAGGTCTTGTCCTCAGCCCCTCCTAAGCAGCAGGATGAGCCCTATGGAGGGCTGGATTTTCTTCTCACTTCTGATTAGAATTTGGGTTACTTGGGTTGAAAGAAACGTAGTATCACTGGGCACCTCTGGACTTGGTTGGAAGATCAAAGGATACCATATTTCTTAGGCAAGAAGAGAGAGTGTCCGTGACAAAAAGGCTTGAGTATATATGAACCCAACCGGCGAGGCCACAGAATCCTACATCCATGTGTCACACCACAGGTGACTTACCAAAACACTTTAAACATCCCGGGCACCTGGTACCTATGTTTTGTCCAGTGAGATATGAGTAGAAGGTCAATGTGTCCTTTGGATCACAGCTTTGAGGGCAGCAGCGGAACTTCTCTATATTCCTTCCCTTCCCACCAGGTAGATGCAGGAGGTGATAAGATCTGCTTGGATGGTGAAACTACAACATATAAAGAGCCTGGTCCCCACATGGAAATATAGAAGTAAGCTTTCCCACCTGTATACCCCAGACTGCTCTATACAAGAAAAATAAAATTCCATTGTGTCATTACATTTTGTGGTCTGTTTGCAATAGAATTTAGCCTGCCTAAATACAGCTGAATAGAAAATGTGTATATTAATGCCATTGGGGTGTGACATGGAAATTGTATTAGACGTCACTTGAGAAAACACAATATTCAAGAGAGGTGCCTTCACATGCACTGTCATCCAGTTGACCAGGTCATACGTGAGGCTGGCCCCCAGGGTCCCCCCTGTCCTGTCAAAGATCGTCTTCACAGATGCCTCTTTGTATTGAAGATTTTTTTCCTTCTTTCAGCAGCCACTGGTGACAGCTCTAGGTAAAAAGCAAATCCTAACTTAGTTAAAGGAAGCTCCAGCAAAGCTGGCAATTCTCCACTATTGTTTTTATAAACCATTTATAACATCCAGAGTGGACTCTCGACTGGAGCTCACGGTCACCTGAAACACTGAGAAGGTTGTCCTCCATGGCAGGACAGAAACAGCTCAGAAAGCTTCCACCAGGTTCTAAATCCTGGAACTCCTGGTGTTCCAGATCCTGAAATTGTGGGTCTCCCGCCTCAAGCTCAAGCACTCGGCTGAATGAGAGTGTACGGCTGGCGCTGTGCCAAATGCATTCCTTCATGTGTCAGCCCTGAATCTCTTCATATGTTAGGGTGAGCTGCGTGTACACTAGTTTCTGCACTTCCAAGGCAGTTTTACCATCTGTTTCTATTATGGGAGTTTATGGCACAGAATACCTCAGACACCAAAGCCTCCATTTTTTTCCTGGCATGCCGTTAAAGCACTTTATGAACAGAATGATGAAAAGGTAGGGGCCGTCTTAATTTTTCTCCGTTTTTCTTGGCACATTATGGAATTCAGAAGGATTTTTACAGTTCATTTTATGAAGATGAAAGGTGATTTAAGAGAAAATTAAGAAATTATCAGGGAATATAAATGTGGCCACAACTCAGCTCTTAAAAATCCTTTAATCTCATCATGATTAAGCGGGTTTTTCATATTGTTTCCTAACTGCATATATTTAAGAAGGCGGAATTCAAACATATTCTGAAATTTGCAAAAATTCTGGAATTTGATCTCACAGAGGTTCCCATGTCTCTCTATTATAAAAGCAAATTAAGACAGTTACACTATCGAGCTTTCAGTTAGAAGGTTTTGGATACATTCGGTATCACATACACACAGATGATCAAACTGTATAGCTTTTAAAGCAAGTCATGAAAGTGTTGAAATCCCATATAAAAGCCTTACATCTCAGGTTCTTCCTTGAGCATAAAATGGGTGCACTTTGCAGATACACACACACATGCTTTTCTGTATTCTGAATAACCCAGTACTATAGTCTTCACTACACTTTTAGAGAAAATGTTCAATACACATGTTTTGTTTCGGTTTTGGCCTTCTATAAAAAAACAGCTGTAAGTTCTTAGGGGAAATTAAAATGGTTAACAACAACCTAGGATACATTTGACAATGAACATGGTGGTAAGAAGTAAGAAGCCAAAAAACTAACAGCTATAGAAGGAACCAATGTATTATATGAAATCCTCAAGAAATCTCCCCTTTGTCTGTGGAAAGGCCTGAACATGAAAAACAAATGGAACTTGAATCATCAGAGACTCAAGAAAGAGACCCCACTTCCACAATGTCCAGTAAGTTTCATTCTTGCTTTCACTACCCCCCCCCCAAATTATGATTTTTTAAAAAATGCTCGAAAACCCATAAGGCTCCTGATGATGCTCTTTCTCAATGGTATTACTTACTATACGTCTATTGTGTAAAATAATATCATAGATAAGGCCAACTTTGGTGTTAAAAGGGAAAAATTGGAGCCAGGCGTGGTAGTGCACACTTGTAATCCCAGCATTTGGGAGGCTGAGACCAGAGGATCCGGGTTCGCGGCCAGCCTCGGCTACCTAGTGAGGCACTCCGCAACTTCGTGAGACCCTGTTTCAAAATAAAGAATAAAAAATAGGGCTGGGGGTGTAGCTCAGAGGTAGACTGCCCCTGAGTTCAATTCCCAGTACCACAAAAAAAAGGGAAAAATTGGTAAAAAGGGGAATTTGGAAGCGATGTGCAGGACGGACAACACATTTTAGGGTGCCTGTATATCAATTTCCATTCTGTCATGGTTTCAGCACCAAGTGAGAGTGGGCACTGATATATGTAGTTGAAGTACCCTGATCTGCACATGAATATCCTGGACTAACCCATTCTCCACCCACACTTCTGGATAATTCCTGGAAGAGAGCTTACTGTAACTCCCACCTTTCCTTTTACTTCAACTTGAGCTGTGTAGGCCTGTTCAGCATCCTGCATCCCAAAGGGTGACCATGCCTGAACACAGAACAGGGTCTCCCACTATTGCAGTCACTACTTTCCTGCTGTAATGGTTTGAAGATGGTTTAGCTCCTCCAACACTCAGGTTCGGGCTTTGTCTGCAAAGCCACAGTGTTTAGAGGGAGGGCTTAGTGGTGTTTGGGTCACAGGGGTGTTGCCCTCATGAATGGATTAATGCCTTTCTTGTAGGAATGGGTTAACTATCATAGGAGTTTAGCCCCTTTCTCTCTTCCACACAGGCACACCTGCTTTCCACTGTGTGGAAACTGCTGGTACTATACTCTTAGACTTTTATCCTCCAGCACCATGAGCTAAAATAAAGCTCTTTTATTTTTAAGTATACATTCATTGGTGCATTGTAACCATACATCATATTGAGGTTTAGTGTGATAGAAACATGCATGCACACAGCACCCCATGCACTTACCTTTAGATTCCTCCCCATTCCCTTCTCCTCCCCAATCACAATATTGAAATTAGCATTGATAGCTTCACAAGTATACATTTGGGTTGATTCCTTCATCAAGCCCACTCCCTTCCCACCCCACACCCTTCCCACATCTCCTCCCACTATTCTACTGGTATCTCATTTATTTGATGTCTCTTTTAAACCTCTTTTCTTTATGAATTACTCAATCTCAGCTATTCTGCTGTGGCAAATAAAATGACTAAGACCCTATCTGCTCTCTGCCCCAAGCCGTTGATGGACAAAGGTAAGTCCCAGAGCTTGAGGGCTCACTAGGTACTCTTTCATCATGGGAATATAGGCTCCTGTCAAAAGGACACCATGCAGAGACCACAGAACCTTTATTCAATAAATCAGGCAAAGGAACGCAATGAGCCTCTGCAAAAACTCATCTGTTGTAAGGGTGTTTTATTTTCTTTTTCCCAGTAGGGACTACAGTAAAAACAGGTGAAGTTTAAAGAAAAAGAATGTCCTTGAGAACCAAGGAGCAAACATTAACACATGGCTTTTTATTGATCACTGATGAACACTTTAACCATGACTCACAGCAAAAGGAAGTGGAGAAGAGAATCACCTTATACTTCCTAAGCCACAAAATGATGCCCTTGGTGAAGCTAAGTTGGAACAAACAGATATCGCATGAGGTAGTGCTGGACATGTTGCTGCCCACAATATCATCTACTCCAGAAACCTGCCACCACCACAAAACTACTACATCACCTTCTCCAATAACTTACCAGGGATCTCATGGTCCTCGTCACAATGCAGAGACTAGGGCTATGTTGTCACTTGATTCTTCTTAGCTGCCTGTCATTTTACCTTGTATGGATTTTTTTTTTTTATTTATTTAGGTAAGTTGTGAGTTTTCCCTGGAAATCAAGTCTGGTGGAGGAAGAGAGCAAGACTCTAAGAGCAGACCTTTGGCTCATCCCAAACACAACAGTTGGAATGTATAGCCATACATTAAGACAAAGAACTAACCTATAATCCCAGTACTTGAGAGGTTAAGATGAGGATATCTAAGGGTTGATGACAACTTCAGCAACTTAGCAAGACCCTGTTTCAAAACGTAAAAAGGGCTGGCAGTTTCCCTTGGAGGTAGAATGCCCCTGGGTTCAACCCCTAGTAACAAAAGAAGAAACAAAAGGTCAAAGAACTAGCAAGGCCTTAATTGGACTATAGTGACCCCAGAGTGCATGGTAGCTCTCCCCAGATTCCTGGTGTAGTGGACAGTGTTTCTTTACTATTCTCTTTCTTTTGTAGAGGGGAGAGGAGAGGAAAGCTGGAGATCAAACCCATAGCCTCTGCATGTTAGGCAAGGATTTGACCACTGAGCTCCCAAGTCCCGCTCTTCTATTTCTTTTCCTTTTCTTCTTCTTCTTTTTTTTTTTTTTTTTTTTTTTGGTGGTACTGGGGATTGAACTCAGGGGTCTTCTACCTCCGAGATACACCCCCAGCCCTATTTTATTTGTTTTTATTTTGAAAAAAAGGCCTTGCTAAATTACCATGCACTGGCTTCCAACCCAAGTTCCTCTGGTCTCAGCCTCCCAAGCACTGGAATTACAGGCACACTCCACCATGTCCCTCTCTCACCCCTCTGTTTCAAAGCTACTTCCCTGAACTAGAATTATCATGACACTCATGAAAAGATTACATCATATTAGCAACTTTAGCTTCACTCAACTACCCCTAACCCCAAAGCATCAGGTAACTGAGAGGCTAAAGTAGGCTTGAGATAAAGTAAAAAACTTTACTCAAAGCTGCCAGGTGTTCCAGTGAGCACATGGTCTTTGCCCTAGAGCATTATAACTGATTCAGCACAGGCTTGTATTTTTACCTGGCTAAGAGTAGTACCCTCATTGAGCAGTCCTGTTTCACTAGTAGGTATCCTGGTCTCAAAGGGAGAATTTCAGTTCTTTCATTTCGTGGCTCCCTTGAGTCCTCAGGAGAGAACAGACTCTAAGGAAGCTTCTGGTGGTGTTGGGTCACCCTGGAAAGCAGGAGTCCAGCAGAACACAGCAGCAGCACCCACACTCTCAGCACACCCCACCCTTCCCTTCACCTTAGACTCACCTCTCAGACTTAAACAAATCCCTAGATGGCAGGAAACTTTTTCCCCTAGCTTAATACAGTACTAGACAAAATATATGAAACAAAGCTCATAGCACACTCATTTAAAAAAAACTATGGAACATTTCAACACACACACACACACACACACACACACACACACACACACACTATACAGTGAGCTCCAACTGAATACTGCCCAGTTACAACTGTCTTCTTGGCCTATCTTGTTCTGCTATTGCCCCAAACCCTTCTCTCCCACCTCCACCAAGATGAAGTATTGTGGCACACAGGACTCACAAGTATCATACCACTTCATCAACAAGTATTTCATTTTGTATTTCTAAAAAACAACATTAACAACAAAAAAACATTTTCACCTCTGAACAAAATGAAAATAACCTTTAGTATCATCAAATTTCCAGTCAGTTTCAAAATACAGGGGGAATTTTATTAACATAGTGGCCTATTTATAATTGGTTTACTCAACTTTTCATTTCTGAATTCCTTTTCCCTATTTTCCTCCCTATACTTATATTTGTTAAGGATACATGTCATTTGTCTTCCAGATATTCTTTTATCTGGATTTTTTCTGATTGCATCTTCATTGTGTTCTTTAGCATGTTTCTTTCTTTCTTTTTTTTTTAGTTCCTGTATTTTCTGTAAACTAGTATTTAGAGCTAAAAGCTGGGTAGATTTGTGTTTAGAAGCACATGATTACCAATTATCTTTTCTTGTGTTGTTAATAACTATTAATAATTATTTCCTGAATCCATGTTTTTCAGGGGTTGAGAATTCTCATCCTTCATTTATTAGCTGTAATACTTCTATAACATGTAATTTTCTTTACCAATTATTTTGTTACCCTGAGCTACAATTCTCACAGAAAAGTTAAATGTTGGATTTTTTTCCTTTTTCAGATTTTATTTACCATTTTTCATTATTATGAGTCGTTTACATGGCCTCCAAAGGTAACCGTATCGGTGTTTGATTTTTCTAAGGCTAAGTATGAACTAATGACCATTGGAATTTGCTACATCTCTGACCAGGAGAAGCCTCAAGTTGGCCTTTAAAGTATTTTGACATAATGCCATTCATCTTTGAGAGCTTTCTTTCTTTCTTAAATGATAAGATATTCTATAGTTCTTTCCATTTCTCCAAGGAGCCCTGGTTCCTTTTGGTGAGAAATGATATTTAGAAATCACATTTGTATTTGTGTCGATTTTCTTATGCTAACAATATTCTAATGGAATTAGCATAATTGTTTCACTGCTTCTTTCTAATACATGTGAGAGAAAGAGAGATTCAGAGTAATAATACCAGGATTCTTACTAGTAATATGATAGTGAAAATTATGCTTCCAGTTTTTGTTACTCTTAGAATAGAAACAACTGAGGAATATATTTTAAACTCACCTAAAAGTAAATTTTTTCTGCAAGGTACATAGTCAACTAAACACACATTTAGTTTCATCAGTTCCATTTAACTTTTGTTTTCAGGAAACTATTTTTTTCATTTTTAATTAATTGCATTATACAATTATATAAAATATTCATCTGGTTCCCAAACAATTTTTTGCAATGTTTATTCAGACAAGTCTAGCTTCTACAGAGCTTCTGCTCGCTGTTTTTTTTTTTTTATTTTTGGTACTAGGAATCAAGAGACATTATATCTCCCAGCTATACCCTCAGATCTCTTTTTTTATTTTTATTTTGAAACAGGGTCTTCCTCTTGCTGAGGCTGGGCTAGAACCTGCAAACTTCCTGTCTCAGCCTCCAAAGTACTGGGCTTATAGAAGTACACCACCACACCCAACTAGAAAACTTCCACTCTTTTTCTTCCCTCCCCTTATACTCATGACTTATAACTTTATTTAACATACAATGTGTATTAGTATCCCCATTTTCTTTTATTATAATGTACTTTCATTGATGAATTATATTCTCACATCATAATACAGTTTAGAATGACAGGGAGATACATGCAAACAGCACTACTTAGCTTTGCATCTACTTCCTCCCATCCCCTCCCTTTCCCTATACATGATATTGAGACTGGCATTGATCATTTCACACGTGTGCATGATGTCAATGGAAGTGTTTTCTTCATTAATTCTCCCTTCCCCACCACCATTCTCTACATACCCCCTCCATCGCTCCACTAGGGTTTCTCCTCCATTACCTAAGGCCTCTTATATCCCAATTACTCCCTACCTTCCACAAATGAGAGAAATATATAACGCTTCACTTTCTGTGACTAGCCAATGTCACTTAACATGATATTCTCCAGGTCCATCCATTTTTTTTCTGCAAAAGACATAGTTTTGTTATTATTTATTGCTGAGTAGAATTCCATCGTGTGTATATCCCACAATTTTAATCCATTCATCTACTAATGGACACCTAGGCTGGTTCTATAATTTGGCTATTATGAATTGTACTGCTATAAACATAGATATGCATGTATCACTATAATATTCTGATTCTAGTCCCTTTAGAAAGATACCCAGGAGTTGTATAGCTGAATCACATAGTGGATGCATTCCTAGTTTTCTGAGCAATCTCCACACTGATCTCCATAGATAGTATATTGGTATATTAATAGGGTTTGCATTGAATATGTAGGTCAATTTTGGAAGAATGGCCATTTTGATAATATTTATTCTGCCTATCCAAGAGCATGAGAGATCTTTCTATCTTCTAAGATCTTCTTCAATTTATTTCTTGTTTTATAATTTTCTTCATAGAGTTCTTTTGCCTCCTTGGTTAGATTTAGCCCTAGGTATTTTATTGTTTTTGAGATTATCATGAATACAATTTGTCTCCGTCAGCATTCTTGCAGCCCTAATATAAATATCTGACAACATAACTTAAAGGACAGAAGATTTATTTTCTTGCGGCTTTGGGCTGAGTCTATCTGAGGCCAAGGACTTTGGATCTTAGGGCATAGTAGCAAGAAGCAGGGAAAGGAAGAGCACATGGGCTGTTCTCACATCACAGAGGCCAAAAGCAAGCAAGAAAGAAAGAGAAGGGGGAGGAGGGTCCATATATAATCTCCAAGGCCGCACCCTTCCAAGACCACTTCCTCCATCCATGGCCTACCAGTCTACCATGTACCACCTATGTAAATCCATTAAAATGGATTTATCCACTTCTGGGATTACAATCATCATGACTCAGTTACATCATCTCCAGACAACAATTTATGTGCCCTTCAAGGGGTCATTCTATATCTAACCATAATAAAATTGTTTCCCACCCCTCCTAGTGGATTTGTGGTTGGCATATAGAAAAGCTACTGATTGTTGTAGATTGATTTTTGTATCCTGCTACTTTGCTTAATTTATTAATCAGCTCTAGAAATATTTTGGTTGAATTTTGGGGGTCTTCTAAGTATAAGATCATGTCGTCTGCAGTGGTAATATCAGTTCTTCTTTTCCTATTTGTATTCCTTTGATTTCCTTCTCTTGCCTTATCATTCTGGCTAGAGTTTCAAGTACTATATTGTAAAGAAGTGATAATAAAGAGCATCCTTGCCTTGTTCCTGATTTTAAAAGGAATCCTTAAAAATTTTCTATATTTGATATGATGTTGACTACGGATTTATTGTATATTGCTGTTATGATGTTGAAGTAAATTCCTTCTATTCCCATTTTCTTTAGTGTTTTTAACATGAATGGAAATTGGATTTTTTCAAATGCTTTTTGAGCATTTATTGAAATGATCATATGATTTTTGTCCTTAGTTCTATTTATGTGGTTAATTACATGTTGAACCACCCTTGCATCCCTGAAATGAAACTTGGTCATGGTGTACAATTTTCTTGATATGGTTGTGAATGCATATTGATAGCATTTTTAGAAGTTTTGCCTCTATATTCATCAATGATATTGATCTGTAATTTTCTTTTTTTGAGGTATCTTTATTAAATTTTTATATTAAGGTTATACTGGCTTCATAAGAGGAGTTTGGAAGAATTCCATCTCTTTCTATTTCACAGAATAATTTGGGAAGGATTTGGTTTAGTTCTTCTATAAAGGTTTTGTAGAATTTAGCTGTATCTGTACTTTTCTTTATTGTAAGTCTTTTTATTGCTGTTTCTAGCTCTTGGCTTGCTATTCATTGGTTTATGTTTTCTATATCCTCTTGATTCAATTTAGATAGGTTACATGTGTCTAGAAATTTGTCAATTTTTTCTGTTTTCTATTTTGTTGGAGTATAAATTTTCAAAATAGTTTCTGATGATCCTCTGGATTTCCCCACTATCTGTCATGATGTTTTTCTTTTTGTTTCTTATTTTTAGTAATTTGCATTGGTGCTTTCTCTTGATTAGGTTGTATAAGGTTTTATCATTCTTGTTTATCTTTTACAAAAATCAACCTTTTGTTTTGCTGATCTTTTGTCTTGATTTTGCTCTATTTCATCAATTCATACTCTGATTTTAATTATTTCCTGTTTTATACTCACTTTGAGATTAGTCTGTTTCTGTTTTTTAAGAGTCTTGAATGTATCATTAGGTTAATTAATGACTTTCTGCTTTTCTTATGTGGGACCTCAATGCTCTAAATTTTCCTCTTAAAATGCCCTCCTACGTTTCCCATAGGTTTTGGTATGTTGTGTCTTTATTTTCACTTAATTCTAGGAATTTTTTATTTCTTCTCTTTTTCCCTCTTTTATCCAGTCCTCTTTCAAAAAGGTATAATTCAATTTTCATGTATTTATGTAATTCCTTTAGGTCTTTCTGTTGTTGATATCTAATTTTATTCACTATGATCTGAAAAGATGCAAGGCATTATGTTACATTTAAATTTTTTTTCTTATGTTTGTTTTGTGGCCAGGAATATTGTCTATTATGGAGAAGGTTCCATGAGATGCTAAGAAGAAAGTGTATTCAGTTGTTGCTAGAAAGAATGTTCTGCATATGTCTATTAAGTCCATTTGGTTTATAGTGTTCCTTAGGTATGAAGGGATTTTGATGATCATTCATCTGGAAGATTGATCTAGTGTTGTGAGAGGTGTGTTCAAGTCCCCCAATATTATTGTGTTGGAATCTGAGTCTTAATGTCAAGAAGAGTTTGTTTTATAAAAGTAGGTGGACCCACATTTGGGGCATACATGTTTACTATTATTATATCTTCTGGTAAGATTGTTACTTTTATCAGAAAGAAATGACCCACTTTGTCTCTTCTGATAAGTTTTGCCTTAAAGTTGGCTTTATCAGATATGAGAATGGCTACCCTTGCTAATTTGGGGTATCCATTTGCATGGGATATCTTCTTCCATCCTTTCACTTTTAGCCTGTAACGTGAATTTCTTTTAAGCAGTATATAGTTGGATTATGGTCTTTAATCCACATTGGCAGTCTATTCCTTTTAATTTGGGGAGTTGAGACTATTGACATTCAACTTGTTTTTTTTTTAATATTCTGGTCATGTTATCATATTACCTGTTCTATATCATGGATTGGATGGTCAGTTTTAAATGAGCTGTCTTCTAGGAATGAGACTCTATTGTCCCTCTTGTCTAATCTGCCAGTCATGGTTTCTATTGAGGACTTTATTTCATTTATTGTCTCCTTCATTTCATTCAGGGCCTCTTTTTAATTCTTATTTAGGGACTCCATTTCTTTATTGATGTATTCTTTCATGTCCTATACATTTTCTACAGTTTCCTTTCTAATGTCTTTGACCATATGAATAATCAGAATTCTGAAATCTCCATCTGGCATTTTCAGTAACTCTGTTTTGGTGATCCTCATTATGGTGAAGTTGTGGGAATTTATTGTTTCCTCATTGGTCTTCATTCTCGTGTTTTCAGTATTATCATAATTGTATCTCTGTTGTGTTGGCATTTTCTTCCTCTTTGCTTGTGAGTTCTATATCTACTAGTTGCCCCTTTATAATAAGTCCTGTGCTGGGGTTATATATTTGTCTCAATGAATCTGTCCCACATAATCAGAATTTTGATTTATTCCCCAAGAACCACTTTTATGGGATCTAGTAGTCAGTGCAGGAAAGTAGAAGCCTCTGATTGGCCGCAGGATTCCACTTTCTTCAGGCCCAAACTCAGCAGTGCCAGAGACTGTAACATTCAAAGCCTGTGTCCTGGCTGGCTGAGCTTTAATGCCCCACTGCTGCTCTGCCCATTATGGTCACATGAAACCCTGTCAGCTGCTGGCATTCATACTTGCCTAGCACAAACTCCACTAGGTAAGAGATTGAAACATTCCCAGCTTGAAGCATGGCTATCTGAGTTAAATTGCTATAGTTACAACACCATTGCTCTGCCCAATGTGATCACGTGAACCTCTGCTGCACTTTGGTCGCCCTGTTCTTGTAGGTCCAAACTCTACCATGGGAGAGATTGTACTTGTCAGAGCCTAGGGTGAGTTATTTATCCCCAGGAACACCACTGCTGCTCTTATACCACTGCTGCAAGACCACATGAGATCTTGCTGGCTGCCAGTCTTGATACTCTTGCTGCCCAGGTTTTGCAGAAGGGATTTATAGGCCTTCTGGACCTGTGGCATGGTTGGCTGAGTTATTTTGACCAATAGACACCACTGCTGACAGTCTAGTGGTGATAGGTGGAGACTCCAAAACAGCAGGGCAGACAGTTAACTCTAGTTCCTGCCCTACTGTCCCCACGGACTGTCTGCTCATTCATGTTTCTTCTGTGTCCAACTTATCCCCCTGTCCCCACCTCTCAGGGACAGTTTGTAAACTCACAGACCCCATGAGTTTGGTCATTGTCAAGCCACACAGGCCAATGGGATGATTTTAAAATCAAGGTCCTAATGAGGCCTGCTGTGACCACTAGGGTTCTTGCAGGAAGAGTCTATAGTTTCTAGGTCCCAAGGAGTTCAGCTGCAACCACAGGTGTTTGCTGGGTAGTTTGGCGAGGTGGTCTGGAAGTTTTCACAGTCTTGAGATTTTCAAAGATGGAGAGAAGAATGTGATTGCTTTTTTATGTGTTGGTTCTATACAACAGGATTTATTTTCTTCTTTGCTGGAATTCATCCCTGAGTGCCTTCAGATTCTGGCAGCAGCCAGATCCAGCCCAGGTTTGCCAAGACCCTCATTTTGGTTTTTTTTTTTTTTTTTTTTTTTTTTCGGTACTGGGGATTGAACTCAGGGGCATTCTACCTCCGAGCTATACCCCCAGCCCTATTTTTTTATTCTTTATTTTGAAACCGAGTCTCACTAAGTTGCGGAGTGCCTCACTAGGTAGCTGAGGCTGGCCGCGAACCCGGATCCTCCGATCTCAGCCTCCCGAATGCTGGGATTACAAGCGTGCGCCACC